>BEWF01000289.1:0-167802 GCA_002583695.1 Pleurotus salmoneostramineus
TCAGCGTGTCTAAAGAAGAGGTACGCACATGATCATTATCGGGACACCTTTAGATCTCACGCGGTTATCTCAGGATGTATCTCAAGGACATACCATTATCCCCGATGGATACAACATTGGTCGCGATGCGCTTGTGCTGTCTGCCATAGGCACCACGAGTTTCAACGGCGTTACATACAACACCGTTGCGAAGAACTTGACGGGACTGCTGCCCATTGGGTCGGTTGGGTGAGTGTGAACGCCTGTGTTATGACCTACACCGCTAACTCTTTCGCTCTCTACTAGTATAAACCACGGTGAGCACCCTTCTTCATTGAAGTTGGGTTTGCCGAGTCTCACTCCAAATTACCCGCAGGCATCGCCCTCGACGGCATTGTGACATTGCTCACCGTCACCATGGTGTAGAACGCGACTATGAACCAACCAAATGCTTTGTGATAAACATGCGATGTGTGATAGTAAAATACAATCCAAGAAGGAATTCAAATGTCCAAACGATGACGTTATATCATATCTCCGGAACCCCATCAAGAATCCCCCACGGCGTATTGCCTTCGTAAGATCTTAGCCTGGTTGTTCTTGACCTCTTCGAGCGTTCGTCGTTTAACACGGGTAAGCGTATAATCCAACTGCAGGAAGTTATCATCGTTCGCAGCAAATCTTTTATGTTTCGTCGATTGAACATGCTGATAACAAAGAAGTATCAGCACCAATCCACCAGCGCAAAACATGAACGTTAACTCACCTTGCGGAAATCGTCAAACTTGCTTCGACAGCTTTCACAATAGCCCGGCTTCATCCCTTCGTCGCGTTTAGGTAGTCTCATGGTATTCGTGCTCTTGCTTTTACGAAGCATCGCTGCACGAGGAACAGCGTCCGGTGGACCCATGTTGACCGAGGTAGACCTGCCTCCACACGGGAATTTCTTCGACGTAGTGATGTGCTGTTGTAGCCTATTCCTAAGCGGCGCAGATAACTGCATCGCGGACCGCGTTGACGTCGTCGAAGTCGTTCCAGTGGTAGAAGTCAGAGTGACAGAGTTGCCTGAAGCCGCCGCATGACCAAGAGCACCTGAAAGTAAGTACCCTGAGGCATAGTTCGACCCGTTATGGTCATCATCATCTCCATCGAGGTCAACAAGGTTATTCTCCCGAAACATGTCGTTCGGATTAGACGCGTGGCGGCGAAGACTATTCATCGACACCGTGCGGCGCAAGTTTTCCACTTGAGTCATCTTGACCTTCTTCCGCGGAATCGGGCCATCCTCGCGTTTCGCCGCCTCGGCCTGTTGCGCCTTTTCCCAGCGCCGCTTTTCCTTTTCGTCGAACTCAACAAAAGGATTGCGAGAGTTAGGATGACAATGGAGGATGGGCCAAGAAGGCTTTGAAGAACTGTTCGGCTTGGGGATGGGGTACTCTTGAACGGCGATGGTTGCGTACTCTTGACGGAGATCTTCAACAAGCACGAAGTAACTGTCCTTGGGAAAGTAACGATAGTCGTGGCGTCTCTCAGCAGGGTCACGTTCGCATGTGCCGTTCAATCGTTCAGACTGTAACAGACGCGAGAGGGAAGGTTGGAGGGAGGCAGCGGAGGTAGTTGTGGATGTGGCTGGTTTCTCACTCGGAATCGAGAGGCAACGGTCCACAACACTGCTGAGCTTCGCGATTGTCCATATCTTTTGTCCGAAGCTTTGAGCCTTCGCGAGGAGACTATTGGCAGACTCCTCGGCCGGTCTGTGTGACGAGGTTAGTACTGTTAACAAAAGAACAAGCGTGTGGATACTGACCGTACTCTCAACTTGATAGGACTCCTCAGCGACGCCAAGGCAGCAGATCCTTTGGATCTTCCAATGTTCTCCTTATTAGATGATGGCGCTGTCGATGCCGGCAATGTTAAATCTGTTATCAGGTGTGTCACGTCCTTGGAAAAGAAGTCTTCCACTCTCTTTCCACAGTGTCAGTTCTCTTCAAGCTTTCGCAGCGAAGCGACACTTACACCCCCCAGAAGACAGATTTTACGTTCCAACTCCTCCTTGAGCAGATGTGCATTCGCTACCTCAGTTGTATCTGGGTCGAAATAGAAGATCCAACTCGGAAACGCCTTCGTGTACTTCTCCCTGAATTCTGCTTTCTGCTGCTCTCGCTCAGACTTTTTCTTCGACTTTGCATCTTCAGGCGCTGCGACGATAGGACCTTGAAGAGACCGGACGCGCTTCGCATTCTTCGCCGGGGGTTGTGATGCTGTCGATGGTTCTGGTGAGCGAGATCGCTTTAAGCTTGTCGGAGCGACGAGGAGGCGCGGTTCGTTTAGCTGAGGCAGAGAGCTCTTCGTCGAGAGCGGTCGACGAGTGAGGGTGGCCATGGCCTTGATGACGGATTCAGAACAAGCAGGCGCTTGCTCAAGTTGTTGTTTCTCAATGTTTGGAAACGCTGCATGTGATCGCGTTGATTCTGACCACGTGACTCGGAGATGCACACTTCGGGGACACGCGCTCACCCACACGCGTAAATTGACGGGAAAAAGTCGCGATGCGTAGGAGACTCGGCCACCCAACCAAGTATTCAGAGGGCTGAAAGCAAAAAAGTACCATCACGCCCTACTCAGATCTTAGGACAAGGATACTCTAGTTGAAGACCGGGTAGAATAGAGCAGGCAGTACTGAGTATAGGATGTTTACGTTTACATCCAAAAGGTAAGTACACGAGCGCGGCTAGGTACAGACTATATGTATAAGGCTATAAGTCGAGGGCGAGAACTAGTCTTTTAGAGTATAACTAAGCAACCAGCCTCTGGGTAACCAAAATAACAATCCATATCGATACAACAAGAGGAAATAGAGATCTGAGGAGACAGCAGGCGCAAACTAAACAGAGAACAAAAGGAGCGACTGGGTTGAAGTTAAAGGAGTGGATGAAGTCCGAGCGAACGCAAGGATTCGGTGAACACGAAGCATTGTGGATACAGTGGATGATGATGATGCATTGTGACTGTCAAATGAGTCGTGGTTAACATTGTGGTGGTGAGGGGCGTTGAGTGAGACTCACTGTGATGCTTTAGATGCAACCATATCGGCAGAAAGGCTCAGGTTCAGGTGCGCGAGCGACTTCAACATTAGGCTCCTATGTAGAATTTTAAGTTAGCCAATGGGGGTTCAATTCGAGTGGCAACTTACAGCGACTCGGGCAGCCAATTCGGGAACGGGAGCTGCAGCCACAAGGAGGGACACTGGGAGCAAGTTGTAAGTAAGGCAGTTCCCCTGATTCGGTAGAGAGCGATACTTACTGCAGGAAGCAGCAATGGCGACGATGGCGAAGAATTGCATGGTAGTAGTTGGTTTGAGTGTTGGAGGGGGGTGAATAGCTCGTTGTCTTTGTAGGGAAAGAAGTAAACGAGAAGCCTCTTGTAGTAGCTGCGTCTGGTAAATGGAGCAGTGAGGATGAGTCTATGCGCTCAGCAACCGTCGCTTTAATAGCAACAAGAGAGAGCCACAAGAGAAGAGATAGGTGAAAGTAACATCCCAAGATGGTAATCGCAACGAGGCGAGGAAAAACACAGCAGCGGTTGTTTGCCCAGAGCCCCGGTTGCCCGAAGTAGTCGATTTGTAGGCTGAGACTAGGCATAGTAAGGCACCTTGTGGCTTGGGGAGATGGGAAAGCAAAGTGGGACTGAGGGAGACAAGGACGTGGGTGCCAAATCAGGTCAAAATCCTTCCTTATATGGACAGATTTTCCTTTGTTGGAACAAGGCTTGTCGAGACAGATCCTGGTCACAATCTCCCCTCGTCATGACCTATTCCCTGGGTTCAGAAGTGCCATAACCGGAGGTAAGGAAACACCCACATTTGACTGGCTATTCCCTGAGCAATCTTGCGTTTAATTTGTTTTTCAGGCACTGGACGTCTAAAAAACTTGGACATAACCACCCAAGCTTCAGCTAGCGTCTCACACCAATACACTCATCTACGTCGAGGCATCAACGTTTCAAAACCAAGCACGTACCAGGGTCTCTCGAAAACGAGCCGACAAGCAAGTGGCCTTACTGGGGCCAGCCACAGGGTTCTCGCATCAACAGCAAGCGATATACAGATATCTTGCCATCGCTCGTAGACACGCAACCGACAAACTACAAGGACGTCAAATTGCTGGGAAGATGCGGAGCGTGTTGGCGCAAGTCCATTCGCGTTGGGATCGGTATGTGGAGAGCCTAGTAGTCGGCGCCTATTCATGCAGTGTGGGTGGTTGATTGTGAGAGGAAGCAAATGTCTGATTGTTTCATCTTCGCTCGAGCCACTTCTTCTTCCTTTCACCGCGACCACCACCATCCTAGATGCAGTCCGAAGAGATGCCAGAGTCCCTCGCCGTCGTCAACTACGACACGAAGCTCCTTCATCCAGACTTCTCTGAACCAGACGCCGACGTCGTCCTCGGCACCAAGGGAACCATGTTTCGCGTCCACTCATTCACGCTCAAGACGACGTCGGGCTGGTTTCGCACCATGCTTTCTCTACCACAAACGCCACCTCCCCCGTCGCGGAATCCAGGTGAAGTCATCTACGTCGAAGAGGACACTCAAACTCTCGAAATCCTCCTCCGTATCATCTGTGGCTTGCCTATACCACCCGTGGAATCCTACGACGTCGTCGATGCACTTCTCTTTGCAGCAGAAAAGTACGATATGCCCGGTGTCATGTCCATCGTCCGTATCCTCGTTATGACGCCAGCCTTACTCAAAGACCCCTTCCGTCTCTATATCATCGCTTGTCGTTTTGGGTGGGAGGCAGAGGCAAAACGTGCATCCACCCAAACGCTCACCTACAATCTCCTGGACAAGGACATGCGACCACTCCTCGAACGTTTGTCTTCTTCCGCACTTCTGGATCTCCTCGAACTCCACCGAAGTCGTCGTGAAGGCCTTCGTCAACGATTGAACGAAGCCCCCTTCGTCGCTGGCGGGACGGCTTCCTGTTCATCTTGCAATGGTCTTATCGATTATCATACATGGAGAGAGCTGAAGTACAAGATCATTCTCGAGATGGACAATCGCCCGCTGGGGGACACCGTCATAGAGCTTGGCTTGCAGACTTGGCCAGAAGCCCACGCATGTTGGAGCGCAAAGTGCCCCAACAGAGAGTGTGATCGCTTCCTCTACGATAAGGCCGAAACCGTTCGAGTGGTCCAAGAATGCATAAAACGGCTACCCGATACGGTCTAGTCGGGACTTCTTTCGTTTATCGTTGCTATGTCATTGCTTTATCGCGTGCTTAATTCGCACATACTGTATTTTTAACTTATAATCCTCATGCTTTCATCTGCATTTGTAAAGTTTTCCAGCGCACACATACATGTTCCCGAAGCCGTTATCATATATCATACTCGGAATACAATCAATTAGCCGTTTACGATGCCTTGATGGTCAAAACGTTGACGCTCAGTCCGGGCACAGCATAGGCAAATGTCTTTCCCGTCCCGATAGTCTTAGTGGTGGGCTGCACGGCGTTGGGTGTACTGGGCGTATTACTTGCAGTTGCTGCACCAGTCAAAATATGTGCTGTCCCGGAAGAGGCGACTTTGGCGAATGGCAGAACAAATGTCAAGTTCGCGGCGGTTCCGACGGTGTTGGAGATCTAGAGCAGGTAGATGACAGCTATCATCAACAAAGGCGAAGCTTTGATGATCAGGTAGCCTGGCGCACCTTGATGATAATGTCCCCAGTAGATCTATTGCGAGTAACCCCCCAGAACACTGAGCCGGTGCGCGAAGGAAGAGTGCTAGGAAGGTACTCTTCACCTCTGTTCAAGCTGAAAAGCTAGAGTCCAGGAGTCAGAGTCGCACAATGGACACGGGTGGGCGGTGATCTAGTACCTTGAAAACAAAGTAGCTTGTAGATCGGAAGACAACGCCAGTACTGCATCACAACAGTCAATAACCCACCATCAACAATCAGACGGCAATGAAGCCTACTCAAATGCGACGAGATTGGGTGTCTAAAAATGGAAAATTAAAACAAGGACGGCGGTTTTATAGCGGACGGTTGCTTACCCACTGCGTACCAGAGACATGCTGCGTAGGGGCAGTTCGATTATGATGAGTTTTTCTTGTAGACATACGATGACGACAAGAGGAAGCTTACCCCCAAGAGCGGCGCGTAGGCTGCGGCGAACACGATATCACTGTTACGCTCCATCCCAATCATATAGGCAGCCTCGCCGGCAGCACCTACACTACGTCAGCTGCGCGTTGCAAAATGGCCCATCAATGAAATTCTTACTTTGCATCGTAGGGAAGGTGAGGCGACCGTCGGCAGGGGATCCGAAGATATTATTGGGATTTGTCGAGATGGCCGCAAATTCGCCCTCAAAGAACGTAGTTCCATCACGCTAAACGAGAGATACATGAATAGTTCGGGCGCGGTTTTCAATATAAAAGACGTACTGCCATGTCATCGTAGAAGAAAGAGTTCTGCGCAAACCAAGCTTCGAAAGGTTAGGCAACACCTCAAACAATCGAGATCAAAGACACGAACCGGGCGTTTGGTAAACATGATGATCCCATGACAAGGGATTGGGGTATAGGCGAGGATTATTGATATTGGACGTAGCAATGAATTCTTCATATTTTCAGCCGACATCAGCGCGGTGAAATAAGAAATCAACCCACTCAAATTCGGGAAAGCTGCTTTGAGAGCATTCTGGAAGGCGGGCCATCGGTAAGTGTAACTATGCGGGACTTTTAGGACAGGAAGGGATGCCAGCTTGGATTCCGCTTACCTATCAGAAGCAAAGAAATCCTCATTGCCGATTTCCACGTAGGTTAGTTTGAAAGGCGCAGGGTGTCCAAGTTGAGCTCGTCGCGCGGCTAAAAAGGGTTACCGAGGAATCAAGTGGGATAGGAACAATCCCACCTTGTGCATTGGAGGAAGCGTCACCGATAACAAAGTTGATTTGGTCGATGGCCTGTTGAATGAAGGGTCCAAGATCTCCTTGGGCCACGCTAGTCCCCCCCAAAGCGAATCCTACACAGAGGGCAGAGGAAGAGTAGGATTGTAGGTAGGCTGGCTCTAAAGGAGAGCTCCTAACGACGTACCAGCCCAGACAGCCATGATCGGTTCCATACCGACGTCCTCACAGAATGTGAGGTACTCCATGAGTCCCAAGCCACTAGGTAGTATAAGTACGAATAAGATAAACAGACGGCTCATACTCACTCAGTGTTGATGTAGCTCCAATCCCCGGCGCGACCTGTGATGGCAAGAGATCGGTTCGTTTCTTGAACGCGTCGGAATTTGGGACTCACCAGGACGATCGAGGAGACTACCAAGGGTAGTGTTCCATTGCCAGCGGCTTGCAATCGTTTGACCCTCCTATGGTCATGGATGTGACATGTGTTGGGTGGATAGTTGTTGCAATAAAGTCATTAGATGGCTTACAAGGTTGTTGCCTCCGGGGAAACGGAAGATGGAAGGCTTAATTTCAGCCAAAGCCTAGGAAAAGCGATATTAATGGGATTCAATTCGTCGCTTCGATGCTCTACCTACTGTAGCGATATCATCTCTGAGACCATTGGGCCTATTCTTGAAGGTAGGCGGAAAGAGCGAGAACATAGCAAAGTTGATGGTCTGTCCGCTGGCTGCAGTTCCATCGGTGGTGATGAAAAACTGGTTCTCGGTAGGAGTTGTGGTTGACGACGGGGTCAATTTGACAGTGACTTGACGCCAGCTTGTTGTCGACCCACTTACGGCAACTTGGGTAGAAGCAAGAGTGGTCCCACCAGAGGTCCTGAGCCCGACTACAAGGTTTCCGCGGAATGACGAACGGGAAGGGAATTTGAAGAAGAAAGAGGCCTTATAACTGGTGTGTGCTTGCAGTTTCATACCTGGATGGGACTCGTTAATCCCCCGTTACAGAACGCAGGCGTTCTACTATACCGACCAAAGAATCCTGAGTTGGCGAATCCGACAGCTCCTGTGCGTCCAGTAGGTACATTAAATCTTAAAGAGTTAGGCAGTGAGTTGGAAACCGGGGCAGAGTCTGCCACGACAGAAATTGCGCCGCCATTGACGGAACTCCACGCATTGAGAGCCGCAGAAGTCCCTATGGTTTCAATGAGGCTTCGTTGTACCATTATGCTTGGGTTTCGTACCAGGGGAGACTTGCTGGAAAGCACGATTTTGCAGAACTATGTACATAGAACATTCGTCAAAACGTGAAAAAACAGAGGGTAGTACGCTTAGCCCGTACGTTCAGCGTAAAGCCCTCCGTCTCCACTCTGTGACGGGTTGAGATTCGTATACGAGAGACCTCATATGGCAAACTTACATGCTAGAGCAACTCATACGTCAGCGTCAGTTGTTATATAAGATGAAGATGGGCTGGACCCACGCTGATATCCTACGAGAACGATTGCGAATATATCAGGTAGATTCTGCTACGCGTACTTGAAAGATGTGCACCTCGAACATTAGGCCCCCTAATGTGTTAAGGCTGGTTAAAGAGAATGTTCACTATGAGAGGAGACTTAGGGAAATTCACATAATGTGGTTGGAATCGGATGGCTGGCTGTAGCACTAACGGTGACCGTCTGCGCGAGACAGCGATAGAGGTGAAAAGAGACGACTGATAGGAATATGGGGAATGGATGCATGACGTTGAACGTCCATTAGATGCACATATGTTTTATAATGGAAGGCATCGGTCCGACAAAAGGGAAGGAAGTGGGATACACTGGGAATGCAAGAGAAATTTGTAACATTAAAGGTGAAGCCGAAGCGTAGAGCGGGTCTGCTGGAGTGACAAAGAAGCTCAGAAGCAATGATGAGTACGATATACGCCCTCACATGTTTCCATTCGCATGACCTCGATCAACAACTAGGGCGTATGTTCTGGAGGAAAGAAGTTCGAAGACAAAGGCTTGACGACACTGGTGGGACTCGACTTTGTGCGAAGGGGTCGCTCCGTATAAGCGATGACGAGACGGTCCGTGAGGTGGTGCCCAAACGGACCGTAGATCATGTTGTGACGAAAATATGTTGGCTCGCAACGATTGATGTCGAATATCAAATCGGCGAATCTATGGACTTCTCACGAAGGTGACATTCTTGCGAACTGATCGATCGGGGTTGGTGAACAAGAACGCTGAACGTGAACGCGTGAACACTGATACCGGTCCCGTCGAGTTTAGAATGGCCTTATAAGTTCTAATTTCTAGTTAGAGAACAACAATGTGAGAATCTAGCTGGAGACGTACCGACATACATACGGTGCATCAACCGGTATGGGTGGCTAAAGAGGCTTGATTCTTTGCAGCCTTGAGTTCCCGATATCTTTTAATGGCCTTCTCCCTTTCAACGTCCATCATGGCCCGCTGTGCCATAGAGAGAACGTTATCGGCTTTCGCCGATGTGGTTGTGGACCCAGCTCTCTTCAAGCGAGGAAGTTCTGGTGGTGCTTGGGCGATGTCATTTAATCGCTTTGGCTGAGAAGTGGTTTTGGGCTGAAATGTTTTTGGTTCATCTCTGCGGGTAGGAGGGGGTAGATCGTCGTCGTCGTCGTCATTGTCACTACTCTTGCTTTCTGGTTTGGATGAAGTCGCTTTGCTCTTCTGTGTCTTCTGTGCTCTCCGTATCGTGGCATTGGAAGACTGCACAGCAGACTTGACCAGTGGTCGCATGTCGTTTTCGACTCTCCTACCAAGGCGACCAAGAATAAATTCATGGTTGGTGTCAGCCAGTGGGGGACGTACTTGTTGAAATGCTGTAACGATTCGCCAGGCCGTATCGTCATATCAACATTGTTCTTTTTCCTTCGTTTTGGTACATCTTTTCCTTCGGTAGGATCGTCGTCCGATTTTCGTTTTTTGTTGTACTCTTCTCTGATTTTCACAGCATTCAAGACTCGGGCCAGTGCCTTTGGAACGCCCTCATCCGTGACGGTATGTTTGACGGGTGCTAGGTCATGACCACTAACAGGAGTTGAGCAACTGGGGAAATCATGTTGACCATAGGTGACAATTACATTGTCTGACTCGTGCGCACTCGTATAGACTTTTTAGCCTTTTTGTGCGGCATGTAAATTTCGATGATCGAGGTTAGGAAGAAAGCTTGGGCGCTTGTGATGATACACAGAAAAAGGTATACAGTCCGAACTCAAGAAATCGTTAATTTATCTACATTAACCCAACTCTCTCGCTTCCCTCTAAGTGGATGATCATCAGATACAACATACCATATCGAGTACTGGGTGCGGCACACTTACTCTGCTTCAGGGTTTGCCAGCACGAGCTTGACGGTCTTCACTTCGAAGCCACGGAAGTCGAGCTTGAGGAAGTTATCTGACTTGCCGGCTTGGTTAGTACAATGCACATGCAACTCCTTCTCATCATCCTCCAAGAAGTTCGTCAAGAATGCTTGAGCGACGGGAATATGACTCGCAATTCGCAATTGGGCTTTGGCGTGGCCGCCAAACGCTTCGTAAAGTCGAAGAATGATCGTCGAGACGGACGAGCCTTGGGCAGAACTATTATCGTCTTCCCCACGCTTGATGGTCTCTAGGAAGACATCGCTAGCGCCCTCGACAATGAATGGAGATTTAGACTGGACAGTTGCGGTCGGAGTCTCGGAGAAGCGGACTACATGTGGGGTAAGAAAGATGTCCGGTGGGTAGAAAGGCGCTTACGGTAAAGAGGCGAATTGAAAAGATATGCTGCCATGGGTACGTCCGATTCTAGGAAATGACCGACATGTGGTAAGACAGCCCATGAAAACTTATGTTCGCCTGAAGAAACTCAGTACTTATTGACGAAACAGAAAGGTGGTAGCCGACCTTGATCTTGTTCGGCATCTGGTGCGGTGGCAGACCGAAGCAAAGAAATGCGCAAGACGTTTCCTATGCAAGAGAAACCGTACTTGGACTCAGAAAGAAGCGCAACGCCGTAGCCGAATTCGCTCAAGTCGGCATACTGCAGGGAAGGTCAGCAAAACATCCACCAGTAAGATTCAACGGTCGTCCATACCTTGTGGCCGCAAACTTCAAACTTCGCCATATCCCAGGTAGTGTTCTTATGAGTAGGGCGTTGAACGAAACCAAACTGTGTTTCATACGTCGCGTTATCATTGTGAATATTCAATGGTATCTCGACTGGTGAGAGATTTTGTGTGAGTACTCATGTTCACCTTACCAACATCGTACTCACACTTGAGGAATTCATGTCGCTCGTGCCAGTCAACGACCGCGTCAAATACAAACATCGACCGTGAGTTAGGTTTGAAAGTTGCTTGATGACATATACGAGGTCAATACGGGCCGAAGCGTTTGTCTCCACGACATACCTGTGGTGGCATCCAAGGAGATCTTCAAAGGCTTGATTAAGAAAAGGGAAGAGCGATCGGTGAAAGTGTACTAACCTGGACATCGATGGAGCTCTTTCCGTATTGAACTTGGGCCTTCAAAGTAGCTCTGAGGGGACCGTATTCGACTATGGAGACCTTGGAGAACTCTAACGGCTTTTCGGTTTCCAAATGGTGGATTTCCACATCTATTCATTGATCAGCGACAGTGAAACACAATTGGGGGGTAGTCTTACCCCAGGCGTCCCAGTAATTAGGTCTATCCTCGAAGATGATGAGACCACCAGTTTGGCCTTCAGGTATGAGCTCGCGGCTAAAGTACGAGGTGAACGGGTTTCCTATGTAAGAGGTAAGACGAAACGTACTCGAGCTGTAGATCGAGTAAACTTGTGATTCGGCCCTTCGAAATGGTAAGCTGGATGTAGGCATTCCTCATCACGAAGTGGTCGGATCCATATGCGTGTACTGCAGTGTTTTAATGGATATGTAAACAATCAAACTTTCGAAAAAAAAACGCACCACTGGCGGGCAAGATACTCGCGACGTCCCGAACGGGAGAACATACACCAGCAGGTCCTACCTCAGTGGCGACATAGGCAGCGCCAGAGTCTCGAGAGAGCTGTACAGCTTCTCCGGCGATCTTTTTCGAGCCACCAACTGGAACCTTGATGATCTGGCGTCGAGGGAAGAAGGTCGTATTGTACGCGACCAATTGACCAAGACTCGAGATGCTGTCCTTGGGAGTTAAAGGTCGGGATTCCGGGAACAAGACGCCAAAGGCATCATCAAGCATATCCGTGCCGTCCTTTCGGACCTCTGCGTAAAGCTTTTCAGCATCGTCGTAAACCATTCCACTACGGACACGAGGGGTCAGGGAGACAACATAGCATATGTGCGAAAAACGAACATAGCGGAGCCAGGGAGGACTGGTAGCGTCGCGATCAGCACTTGCATATGGTTATACCTTCGTGTTTAGTAACGTACCATCATGGACTAAAGGAATGTATGAGTCAAGGGATCATGCGCAGGGTATACAAACGTACATTGGTTGAGGAGGACCTTCTCCCAGGAATCATTGATCTTGGATTTCGGATAGACGTACTTGGCCTTTGTATCAAGCAAACTGGCCAGTGTCGCCACATGCTAAAAGAAGTGATTCAGCTCAGAGGACACGATATATAGAGGCGATAGATACTTCGACATCCCGAAGGAGGATCTCTGAGTGTCTATTGCCCTTCTTGATAGGCCCTGTCGACGAATGAGATGTCATTGAGCAATCCATGTGATGTACCACCGACCATGGGAGGTATACGTTCCGCGATGGAACTAGTGGGGAATCAGAAAGATCCAACCATATACGGATACCACTGTACCTCGAGGTATAACTCTCCATGCCTACAGACAACTTCAGCTTAGCCGGCAGCAAGCAAGCATTTCCAACTTACCAATTGGGAAGGGTCTTTCCGCCTTGAGAATCCTTCGCCAAAACTTCGAAGAACTCATCGACAGAGTGCCCCATATTCACCGGCGGTAATTCTCGATGAGTATTAGTGACAGCTCTTATGCGACGAAGCTTTCAATCCTAGTCAATGCAAGAGAACCGAGAGATACAAGCACACGTACATTCTCCAACATCTTCGCCAACGGACCTCCTCCTCCATCTCCATTTCCGAAGACGAGAAGCGACTTTTCAGATGACTCAAGGTTCTTGTGGTTGTTGATAGCTTTGTTGACATCTCCGGCGGTAGCCTGAGCTGTATACGTGTCCACAGGGGTCATATGGCATAGGACTTGGGTGCCATCGATTCCGACCCAGTTGAACGTCGAGTGGGGGAATCGGTTACTAGTGAAGTTCAGATATCGATTACTATTTCAGAGTGATAGTGATTGGAGTGCTTACATGTTGTTCCTGAGGAGGATGATATCAGTTACGAGATCAACATGGAGATGAAGTTGACCTCACCATGATAGTTTTTGCGTGAAGAAGTATTTCATACCAGATCCTCTAATGAGCTGGGGCAAGGCACCGGTCAGACCAAAGGAGTCAGGCAACCATGCCGTGTCGCAGCGAGCCCCAAATCTCGACTCAAAGAAGCGTTGTCCGAACAAGAATTGACGTATCAAAGCTTCTCCGGAAGGCATATTTGAGTCGTTCTCAACCCACGAACCACCAACTGGATGGAATTTTCCCTCGAGAACTTTCTGCTTGACTCTCTCGAATAGAGGTGGGTATAGCTATGGTAGTATGTGTAAATCGAGAACGAGCTGATGCGGATTCGAACGAACCTGTTCAAGCCACTTATATTGCTGAGCTGAGCTACAAGTGAACCTGTGCTCTGGATATCGTTCCATGAGATCGACTTGGGTCGACCAAGATCTCGCAACCTTCTGCTGAGTAACGCGGTATGGCCAAAGCCACGCAGTGTCAATATGGCTGAATGGGTTGTATCACAAAAAGCACATTAGAAAGACAGGTAGACGCGTACCAATGGCCTGTAGAAGCATTTCAACACAACATTTTAATCCATATCACAAAAACACGCACCAATTCCCCAGACTAGCGACTGCTCAGGTCCTTCATCATAAATAGCAGCGCCTTTACTTTCCCAGTTAGTTCCGAACACCTCTTCGGCCAGCTTACGCGCATTCCTAATATCCGAAGGGTCGCCTTTCTTGAAAACATTCATAATCTCATTAGCTACACTCAGAGCCTTGTTCTGCAACGGCGTATTTCCTGGAAGAGTATCAGCTATTTCGCGTAGAGTCGTGAAGTCCCAGAATAAAGCCCAGGCATCTTGGTTTGGGACAACCAAATCCGCAGAGGCAAGACTGAAGTAGCGATTCATCTATGAGTTGAAATGGATTAGAAAAGTCGCAGTTAGATTAGGGAAGTAAGCATACATCTGGAGGCTGGATAGTATCTCCATTCCAGGGCACTCCGAACATCCCATTGCAACTGGATTCAATCACGAACGAATGCGTTCCTTTCTGCCTTGCCTCGGGAGGGATGATGTACTCTACCCTCCGATCACCGCCGTATCCACCAGTAATACCTAGCTCAACGGTGTTTGAGTCAAGTAGCACGCGAAACGGATCTACTGACCTTGGAGAGGAAGACCATCAACTGTGTAGATCATAGCTTCGCACCCAGGATCAAATTCGACTGTATTGATCGCATTTAGTCACATCCGTGTGCAATCACGCAGTCTAGCGGTGAGAACCTACATTGTACGCGTTCATATTGCTGCCAATACCCAGGGAGAGTCACTTGGACTTTCCACCAGTGGTTTGTCTGTAGACAGCAGGGTCAGCCAGACACACAGAGCATTCGGACCAGCCACAAACCCCTGTAGCATATATCAGCGTCAGATATACACTCTTTTTGGAGATAAGGAATCAAACGGACAAGATGGACCAAACGACTGTCCTTTGGAAGCGGGTTTGAATGTCTGCTTCATCGCTTCCTCGAAGGTTGGCTTGGTCAGACCTGGTGCACTCCATCTACAGTAAAGTCAGAGGACGATCGTATCATGTAGCATATGCACGCACACTTCGAGCTTAACGTGCTCTTTATCGTCGAGACGGTGGGTGAACATGACCGACGAAAGGTTCACGTCTGAGTAGTGACCTCCGGTGAAGTTGTTGAGCCTGTCTCTGGTCAGATTCTTGATCCATTTTGCGCCTGCGCTGTGGTTGAGTTCTGGGTATGGAACCCCTGCTTGTTCAGCCATTGTTCGTCGTTACGTGTAGCGGTGGGGTGAGTGTGGGGGATGTTCAGGGGTGCCTAGATCACAAGCGCCCATTATTCTGCGAAACACCTTGGTCGTGACTGAGTCGTGAGAAGGACGACCACAACCGCCATGTCTTCAGCCAATGATTCAGCAAAGCCAGTGCGACCAACCCAGACACTCACAGAACATATCCATGCTATGCCCGGATCAAAAGACTGCTTTTCTTGCAGAGTGGTTGGGACGGGGACCTTTGCTGGAGTCGGCACGTACGCGTTGTATCAATCCCGAGCAGCAGCTCCCGGAACGCCAATGCAAAAACGTTTCGTCGCGGGTTTAGGCGTCTGTAAGTCGCGACGTCAGGCTCCTGCTGTTTATACTCAGAATCATCTTTTCGCAGGTCTTCTTGTGGGTGGTGTTATTAGGTGGTATCAATGTAAGCTTTGCCCTTGCGATGTCCTCAAATTACTAACCATCCGTCAGAGAGTTTGTATGTGCACACTCTTCGTATAAGCTTTCGTCGTGCTTTAGAATAAGTAACCGGATAGCTGGGATCTCAATGCCTTTCTTGCACGCATTGATCTACCTTCCTCGGCGGTCATGCGGCCTGTGTTCGCTACTTGTTGCTTTCCTGCGGACCGATATACATCCATTTACACGGCGGCCATGTAGCCTCCACCTTGTGAATCCAGTCCTCCCACCAGCTGCTCTTCGGGATGTCCCATGGCATCCCAATTTCCGAAGAAAGAGGCAAGCGTGGCACCACGCTTTGCCAAGGCCCTATTCCACTACCCGAAATGCCAAACGCAAGTACTTAGTGGGTTCATACCTCTTCAGACCCAAGTATTTCATCTGAGTACTGTGGCTATCCCTTCATCTCTCCTTTGAAGTGTATGATGGTGATATTGAATATGTTATGTTCGTTCTTAACCATTCAATATATATCCATCAATCGTAGCAAACTTCCAGTAATATGCAATCAACGTGGTACGCAACTGTGATGAGTCCATAGCCGGCGGGCGCTTGTCAGTTCGGTCGCATCTTGTGGTGGAACACGCTTACAAAGGTTACCCCATTCCTGCCCCATTCCCAGCCAACAATTCGAGGCTCAGCCATACTTATAGCCTCCCAAATCATCCACGGACATGTCTCGCTTTCTGAGTACCCCAACCTTGCGATCCTCCATTTCCCTGATCGTTCGCACCCCAAAGCAGCGTTCTCTCCTTGCCGGAACATTGCGCATGATGTCTACTGCTGATTATGAACACATACTTACCTCGAAGCCAGAGGCTGGTGTTTCCCTCATCACTTTGAACCGACCGAGGGCTCTTAACGCGCTGTGCTCACCTCTGTTCGTCGAGTTAAACGATGCATTCAAGAAGGCCGATGAAGATCCGGAAGTCGGAGCCATCGTACTGACCGGAAGTGAGAGGGCTTTCGCAGCTGGTGCGGATATCAAGGAGATGAAGGACAAGCAATGTGTGTGCACTCGCCAACCATTTCACTTGTCTTATGTTGAGCTAATCATGCTATAGTTTCCGATGTCTACAAAAATAACTTCCTCGAGAACTGGGCTACTATGACCAAGATCCGCAAACCTATCATTGCTGCAGTCAGTGGTTATGCTGTAAGGCTCTTTCATCCACTTTCGCGTAATGTCGCTCATCTTCGTGGGTCTAGCTTGGTGGTGGTTGCGAGCTCGCACTCATGTGTGACATCATCCTAGCCTCACCTACCGCCAAGTTCGGTCAACCGGAGATTAACCTCGGAGTCATTCCTGGAGGCGGTGGGTCCCAGCGACTTACCCATGCTATCGGAAAGTCCAGAGCTATGGAAATCATCCTAACCGGTCGTCAATTCTCCGCTCTGGAGGCAGAGCAATGGGGTATGGTTAGCCGTGTCGTTGAAGAGGGAGAAGGAGCCGTAGTCAAAGAAGCGGTGTCAATGGCCAAAGAAATCGCGAGCAAGTCACAAATTGCGGTCCAAGCGGCCAAGGAAGTTGTCAATGCAACATACGAACTGAACCTGGCCGAGGGTTTGAGATTCGAAAGGCGTATTTTCCATGGTATGTTCGCCACGAACGATCAAAAAGAAGGTGAATACGGTTCTTGCTCGTTGTAATCCATACAGGCTAATTTGCGTAGGTATGGCCGCATTCGCCGAAAAACGCAAGCCAAACTTCACCCATTCCTAAGTGAATAGTCGCATTTATCGGGCTTCTTAAAGGGGCGTCACTGGCAAGAACGGCAGAATCACGACTTTCTCAGCGTCCCACTATGTAATGATGGTCAGCCCGGTGGTCGGTAGTAAGAATGGAACAAAACGAACGACTTTCTCCTTGTAATATACATCATTTTCCACGAGACTCTTGACCTCTTCGAGTGTATCTGCCTGGTATATCATCACGGAGCCTTTTGGTTGCTTTTCAGCTCCCTCCGATATTGATTCCGGTGTTACCATCATGCCTCCGACCCCTCCGTAAACGCCGTTCTGTGTTCAGATGAAGTCGGCGTGCTAAAAGGTGACTGAACTTACTGATAACGCCAGAAGCAATTAACGGCTTGACTCCCTCGAGATGCTTCGGCCGTACAGCGAACCTTCTTTGCGCTGATCCACTATCAGTCGTATCAGGTGCATAAACGAGGAAGTGGTGATTTCGTGACAATGTGCAAGGGCGAATGCTTGACACCATCGCGCGATGTCTTGACACATGGACAATGCTGCTCAACATAACGAGTGATGATGGGGGTAAGAAGAAAAAGGTTTGTGGGAATACGCAGAGGCAATAATTATACACTTTATTTAACCCTGCATCGGTACTCAAGGAATTGGCGTTGCGGCGATGAGGGGAAGGATGACAATCTTCTCTGCATCCCACTACGACCACACAATGGTATTAGCTTCGTTTATGGAACACAGTCAAGTCTCGGACACTCACCACGCCGCTGGTGTAGTAGATATCCGCCTCCACCGCTTTCTTCACATCCTCCAATGTCTCTGCTTCGCAGATGAAAGTCGATCCAATCAACTTCTTCTCCGCATCGGGCGTAGCGATGGATTCTGGGGTCAAAAGGGCAGCTCCAACGCCTAGATACACATTGGGCATACTGCTGGAAGGAAGCAGCCGATCTATCACCCACGAATGAAACCCTTTGCGATGTTTTCCTTTGCCATCTCGAGATGTTGAGGTCGAACAGACAAGCGTCGTTCATATGTGCCCTCCTCCGTCTTGTCTGGTGCGTAGACGAAGAATCGCTGAGGAGTTTGCGCAGACATGGGAGCTATTGTAGAAGGAATTACTTTCCCTGTCATCTACCCGTCGTGACTTGACTCGGTGGTATTGGAGCCGGTCACGATCCCATTGTGAGTTTTCCAACACCGTTCGCCCAAACATAGGCCGATTGGTAGACGGGAAATCTATATCTCCAATCGTGAGTGCATGTGCTATTCATCCTGAAATTATCATCATGATCACTTTAGCCGTCTTTCCTACTCGTGCCCAACTAAGATACATCAAGCCTTATCAGCTGAACAGGTTGGAATGACCGCACTCATTGCGACTAAAATATGCTTTAGAAACACGGTCAGCGCCGCACTCAGTGCGTCTCCTTCGGAATTGCAGCTCGCGGCCACTTTTCTTCCATGATCTCATGAGCCTATCTTTCAAGCTGGCGATGACGCTACACATATCGGCCTCCGACTGTAAATGACCCTGCGTTTAATGACAAGGTACCGGGTTCTGTCCAAGTATGCTGTGTGCAGGACTACTCGCCGTGTGACCTTCTCCCAGTGATGGCGATATTGACGACATCATCATCGTTGACATTTACACGCCATTCTAGTTCATGCACGTCATTCAACTCGGAAAGCCCCCTGTTAAACGGCAGCACTGTTCTTATAGGAATGTCAAAACTTGCCTGTCAAAGGTAATCTTCATCCCCTTGCTTGTCAAGGGTTCTCGCACCCCCAAAATTGAAGCCTTTGTTTTGCTATTTGCGCGTGCTGTGCTCGGTGGCCATAGCCGTGAGTTCTTAGCAAGCCCCTTTGTAAACAGGAGATTCAAATTTCATAGGAGTCCCTTCTGTCTCCTGCAACGCACGGTTGCAAGTATCAGGATGGGCATTGGGGCCATGTATTCAGGTGTAGATGCAGACAGGCTTCAACATGTGGACATCAGCATACCAGGAGGAACCCCGAGCGAGTCGCGAGACTGAACGAGATTCAAAGTTCAATGATTTATGGAGCCAGCAATGTCGACGCGGTCGCTGCCATCCCTGATGGTCAATTTGGAAAGAGGTTGGGTAGCTTGGAGAAGTATACCCAAAGAGGAAGGAAGCCTCTGCTCCTCTCGGGTCCTCAGGTCGAGCAAATCAATCTCGCGCGAAGACTTTTGCGAAGTTATGTTGGTGACCTGGTGCGCAATGGTAGAAATGTCAAAACGGCTCAAGTTGGAAACAAACCAGCGCGGTGATTTAATTATGGTGTGGTTCTCCCAAGTTCAACACAAGGCAGACCGTTTAAGCGTCATTCGCATTTACATCCACCAGCGGCAACAGTCCGGCAACTTAGAAACACACATCCCGCCCTTCAAGACCTCATAGGTACCCACATCGGAGGACTGTCAGCGAAGCAAGCAAGGGTTTTGCCGCAGCAGGCGGCACTTTCGAGTCTTCAATGCGGCACGAATAAGCGATATGGGCAACTAATTAAAGCTATAAAGGAAGCGTCTTGGATGACCCGTTTGGCATCCCCATCGGCGTTCATCAAATTTGGACTCACCATGAACGAACACCAAGATGGAACCTCGAAGCCTCATGTCGTATCATTCAAATCTATATAAGGATGCCGTGCCGTTGATGAAGCTCTTCCCCGTACTCCATGGATACTCTTACTCTACAGCGCCTTGCCCTTGCGTCCTTGCTTGCGGTCGTTTATGTCCTCTACAGGCGATACCGTCGCATTTCGGTCGTCAGTCGCTTGCGAGGTCCAACCCCGCACTCCTTCCTGTTAGGTACGTCTCTGCCCCATAGCGTACCTTATGTGATTCGTAACAATGAGCTCATTTCCTCCAGGTAATCTCAAGGAACTATTTCAATCTCAAGCAGGAGAGGCAGACTTCAAGTGGCAGCGACAATATGGCGGTGTCATCCGTATCAAAGGATTAATGGGTGTACGTAGATGCAACTCTGGACGCTGAGCGCTGAGCACCCGTTGTGTCTTTTCCGCTGACCCTGACCAACAGGAAGATAGACTGATGATCTCAGACCCCAAAGCCCTTCAATACATCCTTCATACCTCAGGGTATAATTTCCTCAAATGGCCTGAAAGAACTGAACTTTCCCGCATTCTTATGGGCCGAGGACTCTTGTGGGCGGATGGTACGTCCCATATTTTTCTTTCTAGCATCTGCCGGACGCCCCATGCCTTCATTAGGGGAAATACACAAGCGACAAAGAAAAGTGATGCTTCCTGGATTCGGAGGTCGGTTAAACTTCACCTCCAACTTCCTTCCCTCCGTTTCTGATGCTTCTCCTCAGCTCCTGATGCCAAGTCCTACGTCCCCCTATTTCACAAAATAGCAGAAGAGGTAGCCACATTCCCTTATCAAGCCTGTGGCTCCGCTAACGCCTCGCCTTTACCCAGCTTTCCTCGCGATGGGAGGATATCATCAGCGCTGCGCCAAATCAGACCACTGTTCTAGATATTCCACATTGGCTTGCACGAGCTACTCTAGACGCAATAGGAGAAGGTAGCTACTTCTGTGGTCTCTATCGGCTGGCTAATTCCTCTTCCTTCTTGCTCTGAACAGCTGCCTTCGACTATCAATTCGGAGCGCTGAACAATACCAAAAATGACTTTGCTGAATCGTACTTCGGTTTAATGTATGGTCTAGGCTTTCCCCTTATCCCTGATTTACTCAACGTCTGCTATGACCAGGACGAACACTATCGGATCCCCTCCCGATCTCGCTATATTTCTGTCTGCGATACTACCTCCTTGGGCCCTTCGATTAATGTCGAAGTACTCCCCTGCCAAAAACAGAGCCCATGCCCGTCACGCCGCGCGTGTGGCGAACGGCGTGGCGACGGACCTGATCAACTCTAAATCAGAAGCACTTCTCCAAGGCAAAGGTAGCAAAGACATCATGAGCTTACTTGGTCAGTCAAATCGCAATGCTTTCCTAGCTATCCATTTTCTCTTATCATTCACGCCCGCCTTTTTTTCATATTTAGTCAAAGCCAACGCATCTGAAGACGAACGGAGTAAACTCACCGACGAGGAGCTGATCGCTGAGCTGAGGACCATCCTTCTAGCTGGGCATGAAACCGTAGCCCTCACGCTTGTGTGGACGATCTTAGGGCTTGCTCGTAACCCACATGTACAACACAAATTACGCGCAGAGATCAAGCAGACTGAACGCACACTTCACGGTCGGAGATTATCTGCCACAGATCTCGATGGTATGCCATATTTATCAGCCGTCCTTAAAGTATGTCTTGCTCTGAGCGTCGCGAATCCTGGCTCTCTGAGAACTGATTTCCGTCTAGGAATCAATGAGGTTCCACCCAGCGCTTTATCACACCTATCGGTTCGCTGTGAAGGACGACGTTTTACCTCTTTCAACTCCAATTGTTGATACGAACGGCGACACTCTCACAGAGCTACCCATTCCGCAAGGGACCAAGGTAATCATGTCAATCGCCGCCTATCACAGGTAAATACAGTTACAGTCGTCGATACACGTTGGAAGCTAACTCAATCGATCGTTTGCATTGACCGACGTAGGAACAAAGCTATCTTTAACGAAGATGCGGATGTATTCAATCCCGAGCGTTGGGCCAAGGATAGTCAGGGCAAAGGCCCCAGTCTTGGTGTCTATGGCAATCTGTAAGTTCTCAATATCGCCTCGGATTCATCCCCATTGACTGGAGTCCCACTTCCTCCAGGCTGAGTTTCACCGGAGGTGTACGCACTTGTATTGGTTGGAGGCTCGCGTACGTCTTCTTTCTCGGTCTGACTCTTCCATATCAATGATTATCTCAACGAGTTTCAATAGCATCTACGAATGTCTGACATTTATCGTCGAGCTCGTGAGCAAGTTCGAGTTTGATACAACTGATGACGTGAATACGAGGCTCAGGCGCGAAGCCTGCCTGGTGATGTTGCCGACACTGGAAGGAGAGGTACATAAAGGAGAGCAGCTTCCTATTAGTGTAACTCTGGCACCGACGGAGTAAAGTGTTGTTGCTTCTCCACAATCTTGTCCGATGATCCAACGATCCTTCATGAAATTTTACCCCAACTCGAAGCAAACAGTCATTGACTCCGAAATTAAGATTATATTAGATATAACTTGGCAATAACGCAGAAAAAGGTGAAGATAGAGCAGAGGACGATATATCGACAGAACATGCAAGAAAGATATGCGAAGAGGGACAACAACAAAAGCCCAAGAAAAGGAAATTAGACATGATATAGCAAGTGGAAACCGATGCGAAGAATGCGATTGAGGATATGCGACGAGAAAGGAGGAAGGAAAAGGCATACAGTGAGGGTATCATTGACAAGGATGCGGAATGGGTATGCGATTACGATGGTAAGAGGGAAATGAAAGAAAGATACTAGATAGAACAGAAATTAAGGGCGATAATCAAATGAAGGAAAGAAAGGCATAGAGAAATGAAAGCATAATTGACGCATGTCCGCGTCAGGGATGACGATGATGTGATTAGGCGCGAATGCGTCGGGACTTGAGAGGTGCAAAGGGGGCGTTCTCCTTATCAGCCCTGGTTCGAGAAGGTCGAGTCGATTTGGGGGTACGCTTTGGCGCGTAAGTGTGTTCGTGATTGAGGGAGGTCTCCTTAACGGCAGAATCCTTCCTCCATATACGTCCTTCTTCAGCAGACAGAAGTTGTTGATCTGCATAGACTTCCTTTAGCGGTGCACGCACGAGGAGTGCTGTGGCGGCTAACTTTGATGGGTTCGGTGTCGGTGGAAGAGGAATAGTTGGTCTAGGCAGAGGAGACAAAGGAAGGAGGTTAGGATGGCGAGGCGTAGAATGATAATGGGTCGCAATCGGTGGAGGACGAGCAGGAAGCCAAATAGGGGACGGCGACGAGAGTACGCGCGAGTCGTTGTTATTGATAGGGGTGGGGGCCATGTAGACAGGGTAAGGAGCATTATTTGCTAGCCCTCGGACGGTATGCAGAGGAAGGGGAATGGTGCGATGTAAAGGGTTGAAGAGCTGGCTGCTCCTCTTGCTCGTTACCGGCTCGGGTAGGCTCAACGAGCAGCTCTGAGGGCGTGTCTTCTCGACTTGCTCCTAAAATCAATCGAGCAATGAGTGCGACGAATGGAAAAAAGGTTATCATGAACTTACCATGAAAGAAATTCCACGTTCGACATAACGTTCGTCGATGAAGTTAAGGATATAGCACATAGCCTTCCACGCTCCGTAGACGAAGGACAAGATGACGAGGACGATCACGGCGCAGATGAGGGCACCTTGGATGGTGAATGGGGATGGGAAGGCAGGAGTACGAGTGATGAACGACATATGTGCTGAGTGTTGAGTGCTGGTGCGCTGTAGATAATGGCGGTATGGGCTCAACGATAGAGAGAAGGGAGGGAACACAAGCACGGGCTAGTTATACCCTGGTGATAGGGGGTACCGATGAGGCTGACTTCCGCTAGTACGACGCGTCCCGTGGGCCTGCCGGTGACATTTTCCGATATATGACGCAGATATTATACTGTATGGGTAGCTCAAAACCATTCATGATAGTAGCAGGATCAGCGAATAGGCGACCCGACGTTAGTTTCACGCATCGCGCACTGCACAGGAGACCAGAGGGCATACATCATGTGATCGCGATAAAGCAAGGAGTCATTTAGGGGAGCAGTTTTCCATGCAGTCAAGCAAGGGACCAGCCTCCAGGGAGCACAAAGGAAAGCCACCAGATTGGGTTTAACAGCACAAGGAAGTGCGAGAAATCGATCCTCCGGTGCAACGCTGGCCGGAGTTACAGGTCGGCCAAAGGTTTGCATGTTGCCAAACAGCTGTGACCTGCATTACAAGACCCACACGTCGCCAACCAGTCAGTAGACGGTATCGTGAGGCTGTTTGCGAGGCTGTCTTGATGAAAGCAAGATCATGATGAAAGTTGAACTTGAAGGAAAGGAACAGTCAACACGCGGATTTAGGCGCCTCTGTTTTGTGTTGGCAACCACCACATCCGGTTGAAAGCGGTGGCCTTCATGCCTTTCATTATCTGCATTGCTTCACACTTGAAAGACCCCTTGTGTGCCACCAAAGTATAAATTCTCACCGCTCAGTCCTCGCCACTGTCATTGAATTCTTCTCTCGTCCCACCAACTGTCATCCATCCGAATGAGTTGCCCCGACTGTGTCAAAGGTGCCTATCTCCCAGGCGAGCCATCAGGAAAGATGGGATTCAAGGGGGCGTACTACTCTGCAGCACCAAAGGTACAGACGGAAGGCGATAAACCAGGTTCACCGTTGAACAATGATAGCGCTGTGGTCCTTCTCACTGACGGGTACGGCTTACCACTCAAGAATTGCAAGATCATCGCGGATACATTGGCTCAGAGACTTGGGTGTGACGTTTGGGTCCCTGATATCCTCGACGGTATGTAAATTACGACTGTATCAAGCCTGCCTTGTTTACTGAAATTCTGATGCAAGGTCGACCGCTTGTCGACCTGGATAGCTTACTCCTTCCAGACAGAGCCGGTGTTAAGATGACCATCTCGGATTGGGTGAAATTCATTCTAGCGGCTATTCCCAAAGTGCCTGCATTCCTTCATAGTACCTCCTCGAAAGCGGATGCCCGTATACACGACGTGAGGTTCTCTCGTGTCACCCATGTGAAGTTCGGCTCAGTTCTTGAAACAGTTCATCACAGGCCTAAGGGAGGACAAGAAGTACACCAAGATCGGGGCCGTTGGGTGAGTCCCATTCGACAAACCCAGAAACGCGTTAATTTCTTTCTAGTTATTGTTTCGGTGGCGCTGCCTCCATCCGACTTGCCTCACATCCGGAGCTCATCGACTGTGCCGTCATATGTCATCCTGGTCCTCACAGCGTGAAAGAGGTTGAACGAATAAAGGTCCCCGTTTCGTGGGCTTGCGCGGAAGGTGTGTACTCGCATCCACACACCCTTTCCATTCATTCGCTTAAAACAAATCCTCCTTTTCAAGAGGACCTTTTCTTCTCCAAGAAAGCCAGACTGGCGGCTGAGGGCGCCCTTGCCCGCCGCGACGGCCAACCAACCTTCGTCGATCACCAGTTTGTCGACTACAAAGGTAGTAATTTACACTCCATACATATCCTCTTTCACTGAAAAAATCTCGTTATCCACAGGTACCACCCATGGCTTTGCTGCAAGACCGAATTTAGAGGTAGCCGAGGTGAAAACTGCGTTTGAAGGTGCTTTGACGCAGGCTGTTGAGTGGTTCTCTAAACATCTTTGAACGCCAATTCCTCTGCTTCCTGTCTTTATTTCCGGACTCGGACACCAGTAGTTCAGTTTGCATTCTTGGGTTGCTGTGGATCTTTAGGTATCTGCGTACTACGCATATCAATATCTGATCTCTTCATCTTTGTTATCTCTTTACTCCGTGAGTACTTCCTTACCTCCGGTCAAATGTATTTATAGCACGGTGAGCCCGAGTCATCGTCGCTTTTTGCCTCTTACCGTATACGTTATGTTAACCTGTCCCGATTGCCTCAAAGGAGCCCTCCTTCCCGGAGAGCCTTCGGGATACATAGGCTTCAAGGGAGCGTATTACGCACCTGCATTGAGCCGTAACAGCAGCGCATCGGACGACCGGGATAGCACTGCTGCCTTCCAGCCTGGGGGTAACCCCACCACCGCTGTCGTACTTCTCACCGATGGCTATGGCCTCAAACTCAAGAACTGCAAAATAATCGCCGATACACTTTCTCAGCAGCTTGGATGCGATGTTTGGATACCAGACATCTTCGACGGTGCGTATGCCTTCGAGTTCTTTGACATTCACTGACCACGCACTTTCATTCTCTAGGTCGCCCACTTATCGATAGACTTCTTCTACCTGAAAGAGCGGGCGTGAAGATGACATTCATGGGATGGGCCCGCTTCATCTTCTTCACGTTGCTGAAGCTGCCCGCTTTCTTGCATAGCACACCAGCGAAAGCCGATGTGCGCATTCACGATGTAAGTACCTCATTCCGGTCTTCGACCACTGAGCGATCAGACCGCTCAAACTTTGTACACTAGTTCTTGAAGGGTCTCCAGAATCAGAAGGGGTACACCGACATCGGCGTCGTTGGGTAAGACCACGCGTTATAAGCACGATTGGGTCTAGAGCTGATCCGTCGTGTCTTCGTTCAGATACTGCTTCGGCGGCGCGGCTGCCCTTCGCCTGGCATCCAAACCAGATTTAATCCGTTGTGCGGTTATCTGTCACCCTGGGTTGAGAAACACGAAAGATGTGGCTCTAGCGAAAGTACCGGTTTCTTGGGCTTGTGCTGAAGGTACGTTCAATCGATCACAACGGCCTCGTTTGTCAAAACTTGTAACCAACAACTCTACCCCTTCAGACGACCTATTCTTTTCGCACAAAGTGCGTCTGGAAGCTGAAGCCGTCCTATTGCGGAAGGAAGACTCAGCAGATTATGAGTTCGTGGATTACAAAGGTAAACTTCACTCAAGACACGTCCTCGCATGGTTTGTTCAATGCCTGTGGATTTAGGAACAACCCATGGATTCGCGGCCCGCCCCAACCTCGCTATTCCGGAGGTGAAGGAAGCATTTGAAGGGGCTTTGAGACAGACCGTGGAGTGGTTTGGAAAGTACTTGATAAGATAGTTTTGAGGGAGAAGGAGAAGTCACTCGTCGAAAAGCGAGTGCAGCCACCAACAATCACAAACAACCTAGATAGCCAAAAATTCCAACGAAATGTACTGCTGAATAAATTTACATTCGCGTCCCCAATCCCCTTCCCTCTATCTATCTCCTCTGCGATGGGTCTTTCTGGCAGGAAGGAAAAACAGCGTATCGGAAATGACCCTCGAAATCTAGTTTGGGCCGATGGTATGTACGCCTCCCGAAAAATTTGTGACCGCCACCCTCCTCTAACCACCTCTCATCTCTTGATTCCATATACTCATTAGATGCTGCTCGTTTTGGCTCGTCATACCTCTCAAAATTCGGCTGGGACCCATCTAAAGGTCTCGGCGCCGCTGGAGATGGTCGGATATCCCATCTCAAAGTCTCACAAAAACTCGACATGCTCGGGATCGGTGCGGCTCAGCAGAGAGATCCCAATGGGATAGCGTGGAAGCAGAATAGGGATTTCGAAAACCTTCTAAAACGGTTGAATGAGAATGCTGCTGGGGAGACGGATGGGTCTGGGGAGGTGAAGGATGTTGTGATGGACGGGTTTAAGGCTGCGTTTGTGAAAGAGGAAGAGGTTGAGGAACGCCAGAAGGATAAGAAGAAAAGAAAGAAGCAGAAAACTGAGGAGGAGGATGAAGGGAAAGCAGAAAGGAAAAAGAAGAGAAAGGCTGAGAGGGATGAGAAGAAACGCAAGACGAGCGACGATGAAGCGGACGCTGAGAGTTCGACCACAACTACACCAGGAAATGCGACGCCGGCACCCACCACTGGATCCTCCTCCTCATCGTCTGCCCCATCACGGTCAACTTCTACGAAACCGATTACCCTCAGGCATCGAGCGTATGTTCCAATATTATAATCTTCATTTTGTAGTGCTGACATCCTTCCAGACATCGTGCCAGAGCTATCGCCGCGAAGAGCATATCTTCGAAATCCTCAGCTGCAATCGCTGAAATCCTCGGTGTCGCCTCTTCCTCCAACAGTACCACCGCCTCAGTCTTCGACACGCCAGTGTCAGGCGTTACCCCTTCAGAAGGCGAAGTCTTCGAGGCCATGGAAAAACTGACGACATCCACGAAAAGCGTGGCCGACTATTTCAAAGAGAAATTACTCTTGAAATCGCGATCAGGCACCGCAACACCCGCTGCTGCTGCAGCGAACCCACCACCGACAGCCCCAGCAGAGGAATGGGACGACGTTCCACGACGTGGTCTGGGTTCTTCCATGTCGACCGCCCAAATAACAACGGTCGATACCGAAATGGAGATCAAGGCTGGTCTAGGAAACCTAAAGTTTTCTCAGCACCTTTCCACCTTGTTCTCTTCTTCGAGTACAGAAACAAAACCCTCGGTTGACGACTCAGAGGAACCCGCGGTTGAGTCTGTCGCCGAAGAGCCAATAAAACCTTCCAAGAAGGAGAAAAAGGACAAGAAGCGCAAGGGAAAGGAACGCGAGTCCGACGAAAAGTGCGATGTGGATGCGCCTTCGCTGCCCTCTATCGAGAGCGCACCAACGACAGAGACGAAAGAGGAGAGCCTCTCAAAAAAGAAGACAAAGCGCACAAAAGAGACGCAGGACGACGACGTGGAGGCAGCAGCCACTGTCGACAACCCCTCAGAACTCAAATTATCGAAGGAAGAACGACGGCGGCGAAAGGCTGAAAAGAAATCAAGAAAGAGCGTGGATGCTAGTTCATGATGATTTCAAGATACCCTATGTACTTTGTCTTCGCTCCCATCGTGTACTACAGCTACTTACAATGCGACGATATGTCTTCTTCAGCAGGCTCAAAGCTTACTGGGGAACGCGCAGCGCGTCCAGTGAGAAGAGAACAGCTCCCGAATGTCACTTATCAACCTGAGAATAGCCGGATTAGTGGTAGGGAGAAGGAGCTTCTTTTGCAAACTCACAGTTCAGGATAAATCAATGCGGGGATGTGGCCTCCGCCTTCAGGATGATCTGAAGCAAAGGAAGTGAATAATCAACGGGAGAGCCAAAATGTATAGTGCTTGACTTACGTTTCCACCATATAAGATTACCTCCTTCTGCGACCCAAGGACGAGGTGAGATGCTACATAACAGACACGTCTTCAACTCAAGGATTATTGCGAAAGTGTCGCGACTTACATGATTTCTCCCTGCATTGGCTTGAGTACCAGTGCAACACACACATAAGTTCTTTAACTCACCTCATAAGACGAAACGCCCATCGGGCAACCCTTTCCGGTTGGATCCTTCCCAAACCCGTCGAGGGTGTACTTAAGCCCGCTTTGCTAGTTCCAGCGTCAAGTCTCAGACGTTGTGAAGGACAAAGACGTTACGAACCTTGTACATCAACATGGATGTGTGGGCGGAATGGGTATATTGATACAGCAGGATGTTGACAAGTTGGTCCATCCAAACTTGCTCGCGTCTGTCTTTAGGGCAATTTGAGGTTTCCAGGATCCCCCTGTATTTTGGGACTTGGAAAGAATATATGAGTAAATTGTTCGCAGGGAAGAATGATGAACTTACCCAACCAGCTAATCAGGGCTGGGCTATCGTATAAAGCGTAGCCAATCGTAGAAACCTTGAGTAGCATTAGATGATCGATTTGAGCCTGGTGGAAGATGGGGCAGACCTCTGTAGTCTGCATCTGGAAGTAGCCAAAATGCTTCTCGTGGAACATCATCTGCCTCGCCAAGGCGCGCTTGTCGGCGTCGTCCAAAGTAGCGAAGTCTTCATCCTTAAAATCTGCGGGTCGAGGGGCTGGAAAGCCGATAAAGTGGATGAGACGACAGGTATCTGGATGGTTGAGCTGCGTCTGACGCAAATTAATCGCGCCAAAGTCGCCTCCGTGGGCACCGTATGTCTTGTAGCCTAAAACATCGACCATCAACGTGTTCATAATTCTTGCAACGTCCGGCGTGCTGTGTGCCTTGTCAGGGACGACGCTGGATAGGAATATACCCGGAAGAGAGGGCAAAACGACGTGAAATCTGTAAGTATATGCGTCATTATGTATAACAGTGGGGTCGATATTTACTAAACTTACGCGGGTTGACCAGGGGGAGGGTTCGTCAATGGTTCGACGAGGTACTTGTATTCAAAAATCGTAAACGGCCAACCATGTAGGATCAAAAGAGGAATAGCATCTAGCCTTGAGCTTCTTTGATGTACGAAGTGTATTCTGGGGTAAAGTCAACTGTGAGCGCCACGAAATCCAGATTAAGAGAGAATTTGACTTCGTGGCTTCAATTTCGACGGTGAAGTGGTCCCACCTGGGTGTGTTCAGACGAGTTTAAGCATATGCAAGCCAAGTAATAGGTGATATGCAAAGTACATACTTGTTCATTTCTGCCTCGACTTTTCGCCAGTTCAAGTTCAGAAAAGTCTTCTTCACATCCATCATGTCGGCGAGGGTGGTTCCATAGCTGCTATCCTCTTCAGCACCGGGAACAATGGGAGCCTCTGGAAGTCGAGCGAGCCGTAGAACTTGAAGGTAGTGGTCTATCTCTTTCTTAGGAATGTTGATTTTGATGGGTTGTACATTTAAGGGGGACATGGTGGTAGAGGTTCAAGAAGGCAGAGATGCTTGATTTGCCGGCACTCGACATCTTCTACATACGTCTGAGAAGATTCGCTCGGGACACACGCGCTGAACTTCCCCGAAGGCCCCTGTGATATCTTCCCACGCCTCACTACCTTCCACTTTAGGTCAAGTCTCTCGTGTCTCCAAAACTCCAAGTCTATGGGACCATAAAACACAAGCCCAGTGAGCTCTTTGACCGCCCCCATATCCTCCCACATCCTCCCACAAGATCAACGCGGACGACAATGCCTCGAATTCCACTAATCGGACGTCTCCGCTCTCATGAATACATCGCCCTCGTACTCAGCTTCTTCTTCATTGCATTTGAGCTGGTCATCCGTTTGATCACCTTCTCTCTGCCCAAACCAGTCATAAACTGGTTCTACGCGAAATCTCGCTCTCTATTTCATAAACTGAGCGGTGGTCCGAAGCCAAAATCTGAAGAAAAGAAACTCGCCGATCGTATCCTCAAGGCCAAGGACTTCAGTGACCTCTGCGAGATCTTTGGTTACGAGCATGAAGAGCATGTCGTTCTCACCAAGGACGGGTATCTGCTTGGACTTCATAGGCTCCCGTCGATGAGAGGCGAACACAAGACGAATCCTGGAACAAGCACAGGCAAACCGGTGGTGTATCTGCACCATGGATTGTTGATGAACTCTGAAGTTTGGATATGTCTGACAGAGGCGGAACGATCCCTACCATTCGTCCTTGTCGAGCAGGGGTATGATGTGTGGCTTGGGAATAACCGGTATGCCCCACAGAACTACTCTGCAGCTAGATGACCGATGCGAAGCCAGTGGTAACAAATATTCTAAGAAATCCATCCACCATGGACCGGACTCGTCCAAGTTTTGGGTAAGCCATTTCATGTTTGCGGACTTCGCACCCTCTTACCATGCATCAGGACTTTTCAATTGACGACTTTGCTTGGCACGACATACCCGATTCGATCAGCTACATCCTTGACGTGACCAAATTCCCCAAGCTGAGCTATGTCGGCTTCAGCCAGGGTACCGCACAAGCGTTTGCTGCACTCAGCATTCATCCTCAACTGAACGAGAAAGTCAACGTTTTCATCGCGCTGGCCCCTGCTATGGCTCCACCCGGGCTGGCTGCGCCCATTGTGGACTCTTTGATGAAAGCTTCGTAAGTCTGCATATCCTACCTCTTTGTTCAGTCCTAATACCTTCGTTACAGTCCAACATTGATGTTCCTCTTTTTCGGTCGCAAAGCCATCATGTCATCCGCTGGGATGTGGCAATCCATCCTCTACCCTCCTATCTTCGCCTCTCTCATCGACGTCTCTCTCGGCTGGCTGTTTGAATGGCGCAGCCTCAACATCTCCACACCCCAGAAGATTGCTGCATATGCTCACCTCTACAGTTTCGCATCGGTCAAATCTGTCGTACATTGGTTCCAAATCATGCGGAACGGGGCTTTCCAGATGTATGATGACGACGTTGCGATGATCACTCGTACCTCCGTCAGTTCATATCGACCTGCACGATTTCCTACCAAGAACATCGTCACCCCCATCGTTCTTTTATACGGCGATTCGGATAGTCTCGTTGATATCGACGTGATGACGAAGCAGCTACCCAAACACACCGTTGCGCGCCCACTGGCAAGCTACGAGCATTTGGATGTTCTGTGGGGTAAGAACGTCCACAAGGACGTTATCCCTGAAGTCCTTTCAGCTTTACGCCAGTATTGCCAGACTTTAGGCAAGAAGGCTCCCATCAACGGTATTCGCTCAATACCCGAGGGCGTGGGGGAGGTTGAGCTTTGAACTGTCCATTTCATCGGAGTAGATTAGTCTTTAATATTTATGCGACGTCAGATACGGTCTCTATATACCTAGTCTGTATGATACACACCCAAAGCGTCGGCGCTTAATATATGTATACCCTTCATTCCCTCATGCTCGTCACGCCGCCCATCGGAACTGCTTTTGCACGATTCTCGCAAGCCCAACGGATGTACAGTGCAGCGTCCTCACAAGCCGGTGTGAGTTGGGCGATGGACGCATAAACGTGAACTGACTCCACACACCTAGAGCCCAATGAAACTGGTTGGCCTCACCCGATCTTCGCCTCGCGACGCATAGCAGACCGTAAATCCGTCTTTATGGCCCACGCATCTCATCTGCCTTCCGTCGACTCCGTTCCACGCTTTCTTGATCACCTTACGTCGCAGCCTCAGCTGAAACGCGCTACGCATTGCATGTACGCGTATCACACCTCCAGGGAAACCCTGCAGTCCGACGATCCGCCTTCACCTCCCTACTCATTGAGAAATCCAAATTCAAAAATCCCGAGTCAGCCTCTATCGCGTCAACCCGCGACGATAGCCTTCACCGGTCAGAAAGACGGTGGTGAGGGTGGTAGTGGGGATCGCCTGAGTCGGTTGTTGGAAGACACGCGAAGCTCTAATGTTATATTGGTCGTTTCGCGCTGGTATGGCGGTGTCAAACTTGGGAATGATAGGTGGAAGAGGATAAACGAAGTAGCGAAGGAAGCTCTTGTAAATGGAGGGTTCCCACAGCCTAAGGAGGAGCAGAGCGACGCATCGAGGTCAGACGGGAATAAAGCGAAAGGAAAGAAGTGTAGGAAGTGATCCAGGTGACAAGCGCAACAATTCAACTATATCGCTACGTGTGCCCCCCAATGCAGGCATTGTTTATTATTTATACACGTTATAGACATATATCCATCATGATTTTATGTTAATTGGGCCTTGGCTGAATTAAGGATGTACTGCAAGCCTCCGAGAAAGGTGGATGTGAGTGCATCTGCACCTACGGAACCAGGAGGATATGTCAAGCACGCGCCGTATGCTCCAGGACGGCCAGTCGCCCGACCGTCAAGTGGAATGGACATGGGAAGGTATGTGATGTTAAAGGTTGGTAGGAGCTCCGCCAGAAGGATATCTTGGAAATATACTATGAAGAACGAATGAGCTGGACTCTTTCCACTAGGACGCAAGATAAAGGTGACCTCGTACCTTGTGCGTTGTAGTAAAGTACCCAAGGATCGTCAATGTTGTAAAGTGAAATGTCTTCAACATTCGTCAACCGCAATCGTCGGTTTTGACCGTGCTGGTCGCATGATGGGTTGACGAACCAATTGCCATGCCAAATTACGATGCTTGAGCTGGTCATATTCTCCCGGTGTATTCGTCGTAAGGTAACTAGAACAGAGGGCAGGAAAATTGACGTGGTGACATTCAAAGCAGCATCGAGTATGAGCGAGTGAGACTGTCGATCAAGAACGTTTGTTACGGTAGGTTCGAGATCAGCAGTTGGGGTGAACCCTTGGACGAAAGACCAGTTTCCATGAGGGGTGCCATCGTACGACCAGGCTGGAGCAGAAATCGGAGAATGATTTAGGATGACGATTTGAGAAGACCGAGCTCGTCCAAGCCAAGAGCTTTCTCTGTTTTGGACGCCAGTATATGGATTCAACGTTGGGGCTTGATAAGAAGAGTGTGCCGGGTCGAACAAGGTATCGGAGAGGACGAAGCGAAGGAGAGCCGTCTCTGATTGCTCCAGTTCTTCCAAGGTAGGTGCGGGCTTTCCGACATACGAAGCGTCACCGGTGAATGAAGCCAAGCACATACGGTGCCAACTGCAAAGCTCTGCACCTTGGCAATCGTGATTGTATTGGTCGTGGGGTGTAAGGGCATGCAACCAAAGTTGATGTAGATAATACGAGTTTCCAGGTCCGACAAGCGTGGTCATTTTTCCGCGTAGGAGGTCACACAGACTGTCCATGGTATGAAGCGCGTCCGAGTTTACAATGATACGGTTCCGAGAAACGCGAGAAGGAGCGCAAGACCCAGGGGCGACTTCGGTGAACCGTGCCTTTTGGAAAGTAAGTTGCGAATCCCGGACCCAGCGACCGCGTTGGATGGCACAAGCCATCGAATCTTGGACGTCCTTTATGCGCTGAACAGTATCGGTACGTTGCTGCTCATCCGGTTCAAGAAGATTGACAAGGGCTTCCTCCAGACTTTCCCGTATAGCCTTCAGGTTTCTCCTTTTCCACGAGGTGTCTTCGAAGGGGGAACAGCACAGAAAGATCCAGGCCGACACCAGCAACAAAGCAGCAACGAGGGAAATTGCAATTCTTGTGTGGAAACGCATAAGGAGTAAGAAGGCAAAGTTCATCCAAGCGCTTATGGTGGACCATACGACCTCTTACTTCTCCGTCCAATGACACTGACGAACGCGCACATTCCAAACCAAGGAAGCTCTGATGCAGAGTCGGCCATAAATTAAGCGTGCAGTCCACATGCTAACGACTCGCCTATTATTGTCGCTAGGTGATGTCTTGTTCAGTGACTCCGGAAAGCCGGAGCGAAACTGACCCTTCCTGGTGCTGGTCCGTCTTTGTAGGCCAATCCAAGCTCTATGTGCTGGCGGATTTAAAATAAAATACACTGGTTGTCTTCGTTACCACCGAATCCCCTCTTCTACCTCGCTGTAGCTATAGAGAATGCGTAAGTCTGCCCTAGGGCAACTTTGGACTTGCTTTGGACGTGGCTCAACCAGTTATACAGGCTTGATTATCCGAGAAGACCCTGCTACCGTTGGGGAATATATCGGCCACTACATCGCGAAGAGGTAATTGGTGCAGCGCTCTGATAACCAAAGCTTGGCTAACGTAGGTGTTCAGGATCAATGACTTTGCACCTACCGCCGATAAGCCGTTCGTCCTAGGTCTACCAACGGGATCGTCCCCCATCCCAACGTACAAGGTCCTTATCAAACTCCACAAGGAAGGAAAGCTTTCGTACGCCTCCACATTCTTGCTTTCGTCTCTGGATCTGGAAAACCCCGCAGATTCAAGCATGTTGTCACTTTCAACATGGACGAGTATGTCGGCTTGCCTCGCGATCATCCGGAGTCGTACCATACGTTTATGTTCCGCGAATTCTTCTCACATGGTGTGTAACGTATCTTTATGCTGGCGTCTCTCCCTCTCAATTCAGATCCTTCATAGTTGATATCCCGCCTTCGCAAGTCAACATCCTTGACGGAAACGCTGTGGATTTGGTGGGAGAATGTAATGCTTACGAAGAGCGCATTAAATCCTACGGTGGCATCGAGCTCTTCCTCGGCGGCATCGGAGAGGATGGTCACATTGCATTCAACGAGCCAGGTACGCGATCCACCCCATTCCGTTCGTCCCGTCGGGGTACACTCACTGACAGATTCTTGAACGCGCTAGGATCTTCCCTCGCTTCGCGTACGCGTATAAAAACCCTTGCTTACGACACCATCCTCGCCAATGCGCGGTTCTTCAATAATGACGTCTCTGCCGTGCCTAGAATGGCCCTGACCGTTGGTGTCGCCACGGTTCTTGACGCTCGAGAAGTTGTCGTTGTTGTCACTGGCTTGAGGAAGAGTCTGGCTCTTAGCAAGGCCATTGGTACGCTTTTTTAATCTGGAGTTCACTAATGTGATGCTGAAGTACCCCTCCAGAGGAAGGGGTCAATCATCTCGTCAGTTTCATTGAATAGTGACGACTTGCCTCCCATGAACTCACAACTTCTCATTCAGTGGACTTTGTCCGCCCTCCAGCTGCATCCGTGGGCCCTCATCGTCATCGATGAAGATGCCACAGCAGGTATGCATATCTTGCTCCGTACCCTTCCAGAGGCCTAATAGAAAATCGGCTCCAGAACTCCACGTCAAGACGGTCAAATACTTCAAATCCATCGAACGAGTTCAGGAGGAAGTAGAGAAAAATCAAGCCGAGTTAAAAGCCAAGGGCCTCACTAGAGCTGGGGTTGCCAAACAGCAGGTTGGCAGCATGGAGTGAGTATGTACCAAGTTCACTCAGTCTGGCTGCCTTGGCTGTCGCGAAGATGCACATATCCTCCTCTGTAATGTGAAAACGGATTGCGAATACTTAATAATTTATTGTTTGATACAGTAGGTTGGTCATGCGCGTTAGGGTATGTGGTCGTAAAGTTTTAAATGATAACATCGTCCATGGTGGTTGCCTTGCCCTTGCCCTTCGACAATCGTTTCTCAGAACCGGCTTCGACAGGCGTAGGACTTGCATGACTACTCCCAATACTGGTGGTCAGTGGTACCAACTCGGCGTCCACCTGTTGGGAGCTTGGCGTTGGCAACGTGAGGTCGACTTGACTGGTCGTGCGCGATAGCGTCTTCCAGTCCGGAGGTTCGATGTTTGGCCCGTCGATCGTCCAAGCTTGGTTTTTTGAATCCATTTCGAGATCGTCATTGAGAGATTCTGCCCAGCGTAGTTTCTTGTAGTAAGCGCGAACAATATAATACCCATCTAAACCACACCTGTCAGTGAACATATCAAATGGAGCGGGGAAAGGACTTACAGAGCTGGGCCACGATAGGGAGCACCACAATCAATAGGATGAACATGGTGATGACCTTGGGGTCTCGGAAGGCGTGTACGTAGGCCATGCAAGTCTGTACAAGTAACGGGCTAGGCTCGGTTTCCCCACCAATACAGTCATCGAAGTTTGACGCAGAGGTGCTTGTCATCAGGGATACGAAGCTGATCATCGAGAACCACAACCAGAACACAGCCATGTATAGCACGATTCGGAGTAAGACTTTGATGAGAGCCATGTTCTTGCGAATGAGACCTATCAAGCTGATAGTTCGTCGCGTTAGCTTCGAGCATGTGAACGCCGGAAGGAGTCAGGACGTTACCCTATTATCGACATTAAACAAGCGAATGTGAATGTCAACGCGTAAATTATATATGACGCGGTTGGTCCGGAGTGTATCTTGGCTGGTTTGACAAGGTGTGAGGGTACCATCATAAAGAAGGAGAGAGACCGCCTTACTTGTGAGCACTATGCGGAGGACTATCCAAAACACCGTTGCTGCGAGTGCGTTGATGATGCACTGAAAGATGGCCACAACGAAGACTCCCAGCTGCAGCGGTAGGCAGCAAAGAAATTTGGCCGCCATGGGGAGGGGAGGGAGAAGATGGTAATGACGGGGGCCAACGCGCGGAAAGCGACATCGGATTTTATACAAAAACAAGAAGAAAACGTGCAGAAGGCAGGACTGGGTTGCGGGGTTCCCGTGATACAGCAGCGCCCATTGAGAAGGGCAGGGACGGGCACGCACATACCAAAGCAGCGCCTCGGAAACTGTATCATCCGTCAGCGCCCACGGAGAAAATATGGCTTTGATGTGTTGAGCACTGGGAATATCAGTCTTAAAGTGAGCATAACATGAAGCGAGCAAGGACTATGATGAGATTGACGATTCAAGTAAGTATTCAGCTGGCTAGTGGCCATCGCGGACGAGGTTCTGGTCGGGTTACCGCCAAGTACGGATTGCCAAGGAAACCCAAGACCAAGTCGATAACAGGGGGCCCCTGTGATTAAATCTGGTAGTTGTCTCGATTCCGTCAACCTTCTCGGGGGGTACACACAGCCATAAACCTCAGAGAGTCGAGTAGCCGTATATAATGTGCCATTCCAAGGCTAACGCAAGCGCACGAGCACTAAAGGGCATGGTTGTGACGTAGTTAAATGTGAGTTTCAATTATGAGAGCTGGTTTAAAAGGAAAGGTAGAAGCCCAATTCCTGTGTGAGGACGCTGGGATAGTGACATAGCATTGAGGGGAATGAAGAGTACCGCCACGGCGACATAGGCGAAGTCAGTATGGTCATGTTTGCCTCAATCGATTAGCGCCAGGCGCTAGCCTTAGCAGCTTTCCCCTAGTCCATGCCTGAAAGCGTATAAATAACGGTTCTCTCTGACATCGGGCGCCCATATCTCTTTCACAGCTTCGACAATGCAGCGACACACGTTCACGGCACTGAACTCGACTTTTGTGGTCGATTCTGAATACCAATTCGTGAAGGAACTTGGCCAGGGCGCCTATGGATGCGTCGTCGCCGCTAGGCATCGTCGATCGGGCGAGGGTTGCGCTATCAAGAAGATTACAAACATAAATACGAAAGTACGTTGATCGCCGTGCTTCTGGTAGGCGCAATTTGACACGGCTCTATAGCGTATCTTGACGAAGAGATGCTTGCGAGAAATCAGGTAGGATGGATGTTGACATCTTTGCAAAGATAGCCATTCGATGTACCCACCTAGGTTGCTACATCACTTCCGTGGCCACAAGAACGTAAAGCATAAAATATGCACTCCCAGAAAGCTCACTGACACGCTTGTAGATCACTTGTCTCTACGATATGGACATTGTATTCAAGCCCGATGGCAACTTCGATGAGGTGTATCTTTACGTGAGCGTCATCTTTGAAAATATTCGTATATCATTCTAACCGGAATGGTGACTTAGGAAGAGCTTATGGAGGCCGATCTCCATGCGATTGTGCGTGTACCAGTGGCGTTTCAAGACCATCGAACCAACAAACATCCTTTTTAGATCCGATCACAACAACCCCTCACTGACGCTCACTTCCAATCTTTCATCTACCAAACACTGTGCGGTCTCAAATATATCCACTCGGCCAATGTTTTGCACCGAGATTTGAAGCCGGGAAATCTTCTCGTCAATGCCGACTGCGAACTCAAGATCTGTGACTTTGGTCTCGCCCGAGGATATACACCTGGCGGTGGAACTTCCAAAGCTGCCGGAAATCAGGGATTCATGACCGAATATGTTGCTACTCGGTGGTACAGAGCTCCGGAAATCATGCTGAGTTTTGCCAATTATGTGCGTGCTCACACCCCAATTCAAAGTCTCAACATCTCATCTAACCTACATTGCATCGGCTAGACCACTGCGATCGATGTGTGGTCTGTCGGCTGTATCTTAGCTGAGCTTCTCGGTGGAAAGCCTATCTACAAGGGTCGGGAGTGAGTGAACTTCATTGTGTTGAATCGCTGTTTGATGCTGATTATGCCTAGCTATGTTGACCAACTCAATCAAATACTGCATTATCTTGGAACGCCTTCTGAAGATACGCTTCGCCGAGTTGGATCCCCTCGCGTGAGTGTGCTTTGGGCGATAACAGTAGTTCTGGAGCTTAATCTGTCCTTTAGGCCCAAGATTATATCCGTTCTTTGCCCATCAAACCAAGAATTCCCTTCTCAACACTATTCCCTAATGCGAACCCCCACGCGATCGACTTACTTTCTCGGATGCTGTGCTTCGATCCCGCGAAGCGTCTCAGCTGTGAAGACGCGTTGACCCATCCCTACTTGCAAGTCTGGCACGATCCTGCCGATGAACCCACCTGTGACACGGTTCGTATTCTCAATCGAACTGATGATTACGAGCTAACGTTGATGATCCAACAGAAATTCGACTTCTCGTTTGAAGAGGAGGACAGCATCGATGGTATGAAGAGGCTGATCGTCGACGAAGTCAACGCCTTCCGTGCGGAGGTTCGCGCCCAAGCTCGCGCTGCAGGACAGATCCGAAGGCAAGACAGGTATGTTGAGCCTTCTATGCTTAGAGGCGTCCGCCCATCATTATTTCCTTTCAGTTTGCCCATCCCAACCCGTGATGAAATCCTCAACTCTCCCATGCAAGAGGGTGGTACTTCCGGCTTCACTGCCCCCCACGCGCGACCCCTCTCCCCTGTCATGGACGACCCTAGTGAAGCACTTGAAAGGGAGCTTGCCGGCACTCACCTTGGTGCCATGCGTGCATAAGCGCGTGCGGCGGGCGAACATGGACATCTAGATGTACTATATACGGTTTCGCTATCTGGCTTTGGCTCTGCTTTTACCTGTAATCCATGTTTCTTCATTATTTGTAGGTGGTATATACTCAAATATGACAAGCGAACTATACAACCTCAACGGTAGCAGGCTTGGGAACTTGTGCTACAGGTTCCTGCGTTTCCACAGACGTTGGTATCTCCTCCAAATCATCCGCATCCTCGTCGCTTTCCTCCTCTTCCGAAGCGTCTGGCTTTGGCCAGCCTTTCGCAGAAGCGATGAAGTCGCGAATTTTGCTCAAATCTTTGGCTGGCCCTTTGCCTTCTTCGACACCTCCACTAACATCTACAGCCCAGGGACCAACTTTTTTCACGGCCTCAGCGACTGTTTCTGGGGTCAGACCACCAGCAAGGATGATCGGCAATGGGTATTGCGCAGAAGTGGACGGAGCTTCAGCATGACCGTTTGTTTGTGCAGAATCGCCGTTGGTGGTAACGGGTAGAGAGTTATATGATGCACCGTTATCCAGAACGATCTCACCAGCTTGAACCACTCGGCCAACCAGGTCCCAGTCCACGACCTTTCCTGTTCCACCGCTGATGCCACTACCATCATCACGCACGCTGTCTAGCAAGATAAAGTTATGTGCTCCGCCTCGTGTGATCCCAGCCAATCCAGAATCTTTGCCGACATGGAAGGCTCGGATGGTCGGTACGGGTATTTGCGTAGCAAACTCCGTCGGTTCGGACCCGTGTAGCTGGACGATGTCGAGTTGGAGATACGAGACCGCGTGCAAAATCTCCTCGAGAGGCGCGTTTTGGAAGACACCGACGAGAAGAGGGCGAGAGATGTGTCGAGACAATTGCGTCGCATTCGCTGTGAACCAAGGCAGGTTAACCGGCCGATCCTCAAGGATACTTGAGGAAGCCAGTGGGGTGCGAGATGAACGTATGGCCAATGAGATTTCACGGCCTTTCTCTAGATCGATGCATCTCTTGGACGACTTAACAAACATCAAACCCAGCATATCAGCTCCTGCTTCCGCAGATGCGATAGCTTCTTCGGTAGACTGAATACCACAGATCTTGACGAGAGGCTCCGTAGTACCCCATTTCTCCGAGGAGGCAGGAGGTTCAGGAATGGACATGAGTTGACGAATGAACTGGGCGGTGTCCTTGGCTCTCATCAAACTTTCTCCGATGAGGACTGCACCGACGCCCTCTGCAGCATACTTGTTGATATCATCCGGAGTTGAGATGCCGCTGAGGGCACAGAGAATCACGTCCTTTCCCTGAACCATGTCCGTAAGCCGGCTGGTCGTGCCCATATCCACTTCGAAGCTGTGGAGATTGCGATTGTTGACGCCAATGACTTTCGCAGGAAGAGACAAAGCCAGTTCCATCTCTTTGGCGTTGTTGACCTCAACAAGAGCTTCCATGCCGAGTTCCAAGCCAAAGGTATAGAGGTCTCGTAAGAGGGCCTCGTTAAGCATGCTGACAATCAGAAGGAAGGTGTCAGCGCCCCATAACCTTGCCTCAAGAATTTGGTAGCGGCTCAGAATGAAATCCTTGCGGAGGATAGCAGGGCGATTAGGAAGGTTGGCTACGCTCATGCGCGCGTGCAGCATGTCCTGGAGGGATCCAAGGAACCATTTGGGTTCCGTCAGGACAGAGATTGTATCAGCACCCGCGAGTGCGTAGGTTATGGCCTGTGCGGCAGGAGAAACGGTGGTGTTGATAGGACCTTTCGATGGTGACGCACGTTTGATTTCGGCAAGGAGAGATACATGCTTCTGGCCCTTCTGTCTGAGCCGTGAGAGGAAAGGAATGGGAGGGGGCGCGATGTTGAGTGAGAGAAGGGTATCCAAATCAGCATAAGTTGTCCCAGGTGTTGATTGCGCCTTTGACACATCCTCTAGACGTTGCTTGTAAATCCTGTCAAGGATAGATGGGACTTGCTTCTTCGCTTCAGGTTGCGAGGAAACCTCTTTGGGGAGCACAGAGACGTCGAAGGGGGGTAAATTTGGGTCGGTGACCATAGACTGAGGGTTTTGTTCCCAGTATCCACCACGGAGTGAGAGAAAGTTTTTGATGAGGCTATCGCCCCCTTCGCTCAGGATGCTTTCGGGGTGATATTGAACAGCTTCAAGCGTGTATTTCCGGTGTCTGACCCCCATGATCACGCCTGACTCCTCAGTCGTTGATGTAATCGCGAGCTCAGGAGGAAGGGTTGTGAGAGATGCACTGAGCGAGTGATAACGAATTGACTTGATTCTTTGGGGGATCCCCTTGAAGCAGCCTCGGTTGTCGTGTTTTATGCAGCTCACTTTTCCATGCATAATTTCTCCAGCATAACTATGGATAGTTATTAGTAGAGAGATAGCTAGCTTATTGGATGATCACTCACGCGATCGAGCCTCCGTATAAATCCACCAAGCACTCTAAACCCATACAGACTCCAAGGATAGGTACCTTTCCTTGAAAATATTTGATAGCATCTTTAGACACTCCCGAATCAGTCTGAGGGTGCCCAGGGCCTGGGGAAATGATGAGCGAGTTGATTCTGAGCAAGGGGAACTGTGCTGGGGTGATAGCGTCGTTTCTGATAACAGTGACGTCCCCGCCAAGAAGACATATTTGCTGGTAGAGATTCCAAGTGAACGAGTCGAAATTATCGATGAGGAGAACGTCCAGCTGTTTGGCTAGGGAAGGGGGGAGGGGATCGACTTTCACAGTAGCCATGACTGAGATAGACAAATTCGGGGACGGATATGTAGGTTGGCTAGGCTGTGGGATACCTATATAGCGCTGTCTTCCCAGCGGCGCTGATGCTGATGATCTCAAAGCCTATGATGCGAAGAGAGCGAGAGAACGAAATTTTGAACATAAGAGGGATTGGATATTCTCAATATCGGGAACAAGATGACTAAGCGCTCGGTCTGCGCTGGCAGAATCTCTGTTGAGATGTCCTTACGACTCATGCATATCCGAGGAACAGGGAACACCGAAGGGACAGGAACTCGGAGCTGATATATTCGGCTGCACACAGATAGAGTATATCCATTAGATACGCGGACGTCCCTAGCTCAGCCCGTCGTTTCGGTAAGGGATGAGCCCACCGCTTCCTCTTCATGAGTAGATGTAGCGTCATAGAACCTATCCACTTCCCAGCCATTCTTCCGATAGTCCATCCACAGCGAATTGAATTGCAACACCATCCCCCAGAGTCTTCGCCGATTCATCATGGAGAACGACATGTAGCAGGCCCGGACAAAGTCGAAATGAGGGAAAGAGGGTTCAGCAAACACTGAAGTCTGTGGATCCCTGACAACGGACGCGTCGAGCCAGAGTGACGCCGCTTCGTTAGCTCTCGCTACTTCACCGCGAAAGCTTGACACCGGGAGGATCCATCGGAGTGGACCTGACATCATATACGACTTGAAGACGTAGTCGGTAAAGGGCGGGGAAAATAGCTGACAACGCAGCCGGCGACAGGTGGCGGACATCTTGAGATATGCATCGACAGGAAGTTCAGTGACAAGAATTTGCAGTATCTCTTTGGGAAAGTTGTCAAAGCACGTCTTCGGGCCAAGATTTGAGCACAGATCATTGAGCATGACGGGTTCTAGCTTGGCATCAGAGGGTACAGGCCAACTAGATACAGTTAGCGAATCGTCGAAACATGGTCGATTAGAGAAACCTACATATCTGGGGAAATGAACATCCACACTCTGAAGTCTAGCATGATGGCTGGGACAAGGTCTTCTCCTCTCCAGCCTTCTCTGATGGCCTCCGCTAACGCTTTGCTACCATTACGTCGCATTGGCGCGAAGAATTCCTGATACTGGTCAAGGTAACCTTCTGCACCACCATAATCCAAACAAGGGAGAGGGCCCTTGTAGAGCTCTGAGCAAGACTGGGTGAGTCGCTGCGTAGTGAGAAGCATTCAAAACTACTTGCCCCGAGGTTGCTCTCTTGAGTTTACAATCTCGTACAATTCTTCCTCAAACGTCAACGGCGGATCGACGCTGCGCACCGGTTTGGGGAAAGAGCCCCAGTCCAACCATGCGCGCAGGTAGTGATAGCAGCACTGGTGAATGAAGAAACAAGGATTGTTATCGGAGGCTTCGCAGTGAAGCGGCTTTTCTTCGACAGTCTCTCCATCAGGTTTGACCGTGATAACTTGAGTGAACATGCCAGAGTAGATGTCGTCGACAAGATATACTCGTACACCTCGGCCTTTGGGGAACGCGATCCTTCCATCGACCTCTCGAAAGACGCCTTCTCCGTCGTTACCATCACTCCAATGACCGATGGCAATACTTCGTCGAAATCCATGAGGGTGCATAATATCGTCTGGTAACCACTCAGAGATGTGCTCAAACTCCGAAAGTTTGTTAAACACGTCTTTGATGATATCGACGATTGTTTGAGAGTCAAGCGTGAGATCTGGATTGCTCGAGAGCATTTCCTGAGCGAACTCTTCATCAGTGAAGTAGGAATCATGGCGGAGGCGATCAGGACCATGATTGTGTGCGACGGCGCATACGAGGCAAAATTCGTCGTGTCCCATCACCAGTATGAGGTAGAAGAGAAAAGAGAAGGTTCGTGTATCATGAGTTGGCGCATCATAATAAGTGGTGAATCGAAGTGCAAGAAACTAGTCCGAAATTGAACTTCCCCGCTTTCCCCACTGAATAGGGACCATTTCTTAGGGGCTTCCGGCGCATAGAGCGCGGGGTACCGGAGTCTTCTGGCACGGACCAACGTCTTGATCAACGTCCCCGCCAACGATGCCCCGACGAGCAAGAATCCATTTCAACTCGCTGCGCTCATCGCTGGTGAACCTTCCCATATCAATATACGGCCCTCTGTTAGAGCGGAATATTGTGCGTGAAGACCCCTTGACCTCCGTCCCGATGCTGATGCAGCCACAACACGCCTTAGCGTCCACAAAATCTCGCAGTTCATCTAACACTAGTCGGCGCTCCGAATCAAAACCAACCAAATGGAAAGATTGAAGCATACGTGGGGTGGACGGGCATGGCTTCTGCTTCATCGCTAGCCCAGTTCAACGCGTCCAATCCGAGCGAGAAGGGTTATGAAACGGTGGAAATTGACCCCCAGTATGCACGAGGCTTGGGTCTAACCGAAGGTGACTTGGTGTGTTCTACTGCTCGCGTCATGACACAGTTCTGGGAACACCGCGTTCTTAGGTTGAAATCGGACTTCTCCATGATCTACCATTCGCCACTTCAGTGGGCACGGAACCCCTCACCGCGGACGATTGGGAAATTATTGTGAGCTTCTGTTGGTCCGAAAGGACCGTCGCACTGAATTTGCTCCAGGAAATACATGCTTCCCATGTCGAATCGACGCTACTATCACAGGTCCGAGTTGCTAAGATCGGTCAGGAAATAGACGTTTGGGTTTTGGGTAGAACTAGGGTACGGTTACGCGTCGGTAAGTACGTCTCACGAGCCGCACAAGCATACCCTTACATTTTTTCAGTTTCTTTGGATCCCAATCCAAAAGGGAACGCGGTATTATTGACCACGAATACCGAAGTCAGCATTGCTCCCAAGCTGCACTCCACTCCTAATGGTACGGCGTCAACAAACAAAACTAAGACAAAACCTGCCAATTCTGCGACGTCGACTACTCAAACTTCATCCAGCTCGCCCGTAACGCCGACGAAACTACCCTCAACCATTCTACGAGTATTGCCGAAGTCCCTCGCTCCACGGGGAGTCGTCGCACGCCTTGATGGTTTCACTGAGAGTCAGGTCATTGCATACACTTCTTGGACAACCCTCGTGCGTTTGCGCACCGGAAAAGCTCCAACAAGCTTCGCACCAGACCCCTCAATAGACCCGAACACGCGATTTATAAAATACACGCTGAAACGTCTTGAGCCCCCTCCAGATCCATCTACTTCACCCAATTCATCGACACCCGCCCCTGCACCGGCTCCTAAGGTCCTAACTGCAGGTGGTACTCAGGAACTGGCCAAAGAGGATACCACTGTTGCCGCAGCTTATGTCTCATGGTTCAACGGGCTTCCCGATGACCATATTGTCCTTCAATCCCTTGTCGAGGGAACCGAAGCATGGGATCTAATACGGTTCGATCGCTCACACTTCAGTCGTCCTTTGCACTCATTTTCGTCTAAGGCTGACCAGCGAACCTGGATCTGGTGACACTATAACAGTCCCAACGACGCAAATGAATGGAGTAGAAGACCGTGAAGTAGTTCAACAACCCTCACGACCGTGAGCATCTCTCCCTTATAAATCCATTAATCTGATCCTTGTCATCATAGCTTCCTTGCCGGGATTGATGACATCCTGGAAACATGCACGAACTTCTGCCTTAAAAAGTTCTATGCTCATGCAATGACCGACTCCGTACTTGGAGGTACGTTAACCCCAGTCTGGTAATGCTGATTTTGATCGTTTCTCCCATAGTTCCTGGTTTACTACTGACTGGCCGAAGCGGAGCTGGGAAGACCTCTATTGCGCAAGCTGTTGCAAAAACTATCCAAGAAGACCCTCGCACTTATGCTTGTGAGCGAGCCGTGTCATCATCGTTGAGCGATTGAACCAATTTCATCACCTCTAGACATACATTACATCGATTTCTCTCGTTACTCTGAAAGGCCCGTCGCGGCGTTGAAATCACTTTTCCGGCATGCTTATGAAAAGTCAGCTTGGCATAAGCCAGCGATATTAATTTTCGACAATCTAGACAAGGTGCTAAGTGCAGAGTTAGAGGTACCTGATCTTTGTCGCTCTGTTTGACTTCTTCCTGATAATCATTAGCATGCGGACTCATTTCGTTCGAGGCATCTTACGGAGTTATTCTTGCACCAGTTTTCGTCTGCTCGACGAACGGCAACGTCCAACTTCAGAGGCATTATCCTCATTGCCACCGCCTCCTCGAAAGCCTCCCTCCATCCACTCGTCAGTAGAGCTCACATATTCGAAGAGGAAGTACACATTAAGCCTCCCAACAAGAAGGCACGGAGAGATGTAAGTTGACGTACCTTTTGTTGATCCATGTGGTTGACCTTCTCAATTCAGATACTTTCCATGATAGTAGAAGAGCGATTACAGAACGCAGGCAACATCCAACAGGACCCCGAAAATCAGCTCAACTTCACTGCGCTAGCCACCCAAACAGAAGGATATTCCGCTACGGACCTGCAGGATCTCGTTGCACGAGCTATGCATCGCGTCGCCGTGAGAGCTAGTAAAGAGGATGTCGAAGGAGTCAGTCATACCTCTGATGCACTCCCTAGTCGTTTTGCTGATTTGTTGGGTCGCCAGCTTCAGCTGACTTTGGCTGATTTCGACGCAGCCCAAGTTGATTTCACTCCTTTGTCATTGAGAGACGTGAAACTGCAGAAGTCGGATATCGTCTGGTCTGATATCGGAGGTGCGTATAAGCAACCTATCCATCATATTCTTCAAATTCACTACTGAATCAGGGCTCTATGAGACGAAGAGGGTATTGCGCGAAACCCTTGAATGGCCCACGAAGTACGGCCCTATATTTGCTCAGTCCCCATTACGTCTGCGATCTGGGTATGTAATCTCTGCCTTTCTCCATTCCAACGCCTGTCAATTCCATAACGTTGTCTCTCTAGTTTGCTTCTTTACGGCTTCCCAGGATGCGGTAAAACGTTGCTTGCTTCAGCCGTAGCCAAGGAGTGTGGTTTGAATTTTATCAGCGTCAAGGGACCTGAGATATTGAACAAATACATCGGTGCTAGTGAACAATCTGTGCGGCTTCACTCAACTCTCGTCTTCAACCCTACCGACTAATGATGCTCTCACTGTAGGTTCGCGAATTGTTTGAGCGTGCCAGTGCCGCGAAGCCATGCGTACTATTCTTTGACGAATTTGACTCTATCGCACCCAAACGGTACCTTCCTCTTCCCCTTATCCGCGAGTCCTTCATTTGACGCAACAAATCCAGAGGTCATGACAGCACTGGTGTTACTGACCGTGTTGTGAACCAGATGTTGACGCAAATGGATGGTGCGGAAGGATTAGATGGTGTCTACGTGCTCGCTGCTACAAGGTACCCAACTACAACATTCTTCCTCTCCTCGCTTGTTGCTCAAAGTACCGGTTAGCCGACCAGACCTCATCGACTCCGCGTTGCTTCGACCCGGTCGCCTGGATAAATCCTTGTTGTGTAATATGCCTGATGTTAGGGAACGAAAGGATGTGAGCACACATCTCTTCATAACTGTTTGATTTTCATCATCTTGGTACAGATATTGGAAGCCGTTGCGCGTAAAGTCAAGCTCTCGCCAACGGTTGACCTTGAAGAAGTTGCGTCAGCCACAGAGGGATTCTCTGGGGCCGACCTTCAAGCACTCCTTTACAATGCACACCTTGAAGTCGTACACGAAGCAATCAACGAACTGCCTACCGCCGACGTACCTTCCAAAGAGGAGGAAACGCCCGTTGAGTACACTGTCATCGGGGGACCGAAGGATGGTAAGGTTGCTTCAAGGGCGACCGAGATGGCTCTCCAGCGAAGAGTAAGCTTTATCGCACGCACAGATAGCATCGTCTTGCTCACAGGACACTAGTTGCGTCAAATACACAGTGCATCTGGGGCCAAGGCTGCCAGCCAACGAGCCCCTCTTCCTCCTCCTAAACAAGTAAATACCTCTTTATTCTTTCTCAGCTCTGTTCTCCTACTCAAGTCTCACAGCATGAAATCACCCTAAATCACATCCATGCGGTCCTGAAAACGGCAAGGCCCTCTGTTTCCTTCGAGGAACAACAGAGACTTGATCGAATGTACGTAAATCGGGTATTCTTTGCTTCCTGAAACTCCCTCCCTGACCTTTCTTTGGTAGATACGCCGACTTCATTGGAGACAGAAGTGGCGGTTTACCTGTGCCACAGGATGCCGGGGGTATAGGAAACCGCGTATCGCTTGCGTGAAAATTATTACATGTTAATTCTATGCTTTGGTTGCAAAGAATTGCCATGAATCATCTACAACAATCACTCCGAATTCTCCTCCCAATCCTCAAGAGCAGACTTTGCCTCTTGAGTCAACAAGTCATACGCCGATTGTATATGCCTCTCCTCCGTTCTGGCTGCGCCAACAGCAAAGCGTATACAGACAGCCCCGTTAAGCACCGTCTGCGTTAGTAAAATGTCCTTCCGAGCGGAAATTCGGGCATAGAAGTTCCGATTGAGACTGTTCAACAGGTCGAGAGATAAACCTGATCTAGTTGTTGAAGACGCAGGGGAAGTGGGAGCGGCTGAGGGCAGATGCTCAGGTTTTGGATCGAGGCGGAAGACCGATAGAGCCAATGACGGTGCGGTAATCAGAGATAAGAGGGGTGACGAGTTGACCAACGATACGAAGTTATTGTTAAGAGAGATGGTCTGAAATATGGGCTTCATGAGCGAATGATGAGGATCCGATGGAAAGAAAACGTACGCGTCGAATGTAATCCTGGAACCCACGTACACCAAAGCTTCGCAGTACAAACCATAATTTAAGGGAACGGAATCTCCGTCCAAGGCTGAGGTGCCAGTTTCTGTAGTCAATGACAGTTCCTGCGGATAGTTATATACAGATGAGCGACCTCAAACTACTGAGGGGTAGTCAAATCATCTTACCAGCGTCACCGTGCGTGGACCTTAAAAATGGGGGCGTGACATCAAGAGCCTCCGTAAGATACTTACGATCTCGCACCCAGAGAGTAGAAGCGTCAAAGTTCGTCAAACCCCACTGACGAAACAGATAAAAAGTTAGAGCCGACCGGAAATGATGTTACCAATAGAGTAACTAACCTTGTGGAAATTTGTGCAGAAAGAGTGGGCATAGCGGTTGATTGCATCTAGGCGCAGCCCTTCACGGTATTCTGGGCAGGAGAGGGCAACGCCCGCCCACGCTGCGTCGACGTGAAGCCAGAGTTCTGGATGGGCTTTCACTGGATACAAACTCAGTTAGACTAAGCCATGACAAAGGACGCGACGAGAAACCCACAAACTTCTCCGATTTCAACCAAATTATCGACGGCTCCAGAGGACGTAGTACCAACGGTGGCGACTATAAAGAATGACAAGGACCATTGCATAAACGATTTGGAGGTTTTAAGTGATCAATGCTCACGAAGAACGAAGGGTTTCTTTCCATCAGTCGCGTCGTCTTCCAGTGCTTTCCGAAGAGTATCCCCTCTTAACGCGAAGGTGTCATCCCAAGCAACTTCAAGAGCGCGGACAGGGATTCCAAGAATCAAGCCTGCTTTCAAACCAAGCGAATGTGTTTGAGTGGTAGTATATATGATGAGGGATTCATGAGGGACGTCTGGATGGTGTCGCTGGTATAAAGCACGAGCGGCGACGACTGCTACAAGAGCCGAGTCAGAAGCCGTGGACTACATAGAATGGTTGGAAGGCAGCACTGGAGAAGGCGGGGAAACACTCACTTGCATAGTCCCACCTCCTACGCCAGAGGTATTAAGAAAATCATCGCTGAGGCCTAAGAGCTTGGCAGCCCAGTCCATCATGACGGCCTCCAGCTCTGTACATGCAGGACTAGCCGACCACTAGAACCATCCAAAGTTAGGTGTATTCTCATTTTTTGTGCATCTGAATAGGAATATATGGCCCACATTGAAGCCAGGATTGGTTGCACTGGAGGCATAGAGATCTGCGATCATGCCCTCGAATGTGCATGCCGTAGGAAAGAATGCAAAGAACGAAGGATGCTGCCAGTGGGTCAATCCTGAACGTTTACACGACATATTAACGTGCTTGTTCCTTGGTCACCCATTTGGGAGAAGTGGATCACATCAACTGACCAGGGATGATTAACTTTTGATAGTCGTCGGCTATTTGCTGGAAGTCCTCGCCCACTTCTGGGGGAGCCGCTAAAATACAGTTACCTCGGTAAGCTTTACGTTTCGAGAATATTGAGATAAGATACCGGGCAAGCTGGCTCTGAGGTATCCTGGCTCTACGCTGGATACGACAGGCTTTTCTTGCAATGAGTAATAATAGTCGCAGATGCGGTCCACGGCTTGATATCCAGCCTTACGAAACCTGCGTGGAAGATATCAGAAGGGTCACTTGGGACATGGAAATGCCTATTACTGTTCAATATCCATGATGTGGTCGGGTTGGCGGTGGTGGTGGAGGTGGTGGTTTGAAAGGAAAGGGTGGGTCACCTAGGTATGACATGTTTTTGAGTTTGACTTCCAACACGTGAAGGTCTTGTTCGGTGGTGTACTTACTCAGTGCCACGGATAATCGATAAACGTTTAAACTTCAATAGACTTGCGATGAGAATAGTACTCTTGAGAGGCCCCTATCAGGGTCGCCCGACCCGTCGAGTCCACCCTCAAACCCAAGTTAGACTCAAATTGCTGAGTCTCTCTCACAACACCCTCTCATCCCCCCACCTCCAGGAAAATGGACGTCTCTGCTCCTTTCAAAGTCGTCATGGACAACTTCCAAGCTATAGGTTTGGTTGTTTCCCCAAATTCGTCACCTTTCGACTGAACGGCACGCATACAGTCCAACTTCAGCCATGGATTGCTGCTGGTGTTTTCTCTTTGGGCTCACTTTGTCTGGCCGCTTCGGTCTATAGGACAGCAGTGTTTATACTTCAGACATTCGTTGTTCCCGGCGCAAGTGTGAGTTAGAACTCCCCTTTGAGTATCATCGAGACAACCCACTAATTGCGAATCGCGATGCACATAGCTGAACAAATTTGGAGCGAAAAAGGGTGCTTGGGCGGTTGTTACAGGTGCTTCGGATGGAATAGGAAAAGAGTTTGCCTTCCAACTTGCGAAGGCTGGTTTCAACGTGTTCTTGGTCGCCAGAAATACGCAGTTGTTGGAAAGCACTGCCGCAGATATAAGTGCGTCCTCCTGTTTCTCATAACCCTACCAGATTTGACTTTCTCTTTCTTTGTTTACAGCCAAAAAGTACCACTCCGTATCCACCAAGGTTCACTCGATCGACTTCTCGAAGGACGATGAGGCCGCGTATGACGCGCTCACTGCCGCCGTTTCCGGGTTAGACGTTGGGGTTCTTGGTGAGCGCTCCGGCGAAACACGATTTCGTGCTCTTACGCGGCTTGCTCAGTAAACAATGTTGGCAAGTCACACAATATGCCAGTTTACTTCGCCGAAACTCCCAAAAATGAGATCAAGGACATTGTCTCCATCAATGTGAACGCGACGCTCCGCGTTACCTATGCCATCCTCCCTGGCATGGTTCAGCGGTCAGCTTCTCCCTTCTCCTGCTTTTCCCCATCAAGGCCTGACCCTTGCCTACTTTCGCAGTAAACGCGGATTGATCCTAAACATTGGATCCTTCGCTGGCGCCATCCCTTCGCCCATGCTTGCGACCTACTCGGGGACGAAGGCGTTTTTAGCTACCTGGACAAGCGCCCTCGCTGAGGAAGTGAAAAAAGATAACATCACAGTTGAGCATGTCAACACCTATTTTGTTGTAAGTGGTTTCCCGTCAAGATCGACCCCTCGTGTATTCAGCGCTTCACTGTCACAGGTATCCAAACTTTCCAAAATCCGCAAGGCTTCAGCATTGATACCCACTCCTGCTGCCTACGTTCGCTCAGTGCTGTCAAAGATTGGTCTTCCTTGTGGGGCAGTCTTCGGAGGAATTCCTGGTACTTCTACACCATATTGGTCGCACGCGTTATTGAACTATGGGATCACCCTCATCAATTCTCCCAAGCTATTTATCTCCTACACGCATGGCCTCCACAAGGATATCCGTAGGCGGGCTCTCAAGAAGCTTGAGAGGGAAGCCAAGTCTCAGTAGACTCTGGGGTCCTTCTTCGAGCTCATTTATATTATCTAGTCTGTGTTCTAGTTGTGTTTTTGGTGTCCTTCGTATCATAGATTTTTAATGAAGTTTTGGCTTTTAACGGTAACCGAAGTCAATCAGTTGCGATGGGCGTGAGTGGCACGTGCTATTTGTTTGATCATGTTTCACCCTGAAGCTCAGATGCAACGAGGATGCAGCGTTGTGGTTGTTCTGAACGACGACCAGATGAGCCTATCGCCGATATAATCCTCCTTCCTTCCTTCACGACCACCATCTACCCCCCTTCACCTCTTCTTCTTTTCCCGCGTTACTATCATGAAACGGACTCCTTCGCGGGCACCTTCACCAACACCCACAGCCTACTCAGGCATATCCAGCTACCGAACGGACTCGTACCGTCCGATCCGAGACAGAAACGTGCCCTCAGTGCCTACGATAGACTATCGCTTAGTTTCCAAGGCCCACTTCGAGGAATTATCTTCCTACTTGGCTGCTTATCTCGCGAGATGTGCGTCCTGAAATTTCCTTCATCAATCCAAGCCTCATTCGCGGACGCACCCAGCACCGCCAAATTCGCGATCGAGTGCACGCCAGAAACTAACACGCTTGACTATACAACAGTTTCACGAGTTGTCTACGGATGTGTATGATGAGCTGATCCGAAGGAAGAAGGAGAATGAAAGTATGTTCAATCTTTTTCTTCGTGCATGGAGGTCGATTTAATGCATCCTGCAAGTCCCTTTCCTCCCTGTACGCGAGGACTTCCACCCCAAACGCAATCAAGCTCGACAGAAACTTGCCACCCTACCCGCCTCACGGTTCGAAGATTTGTCCAGCGACGTCTACTTCGAGCTCGCGCGCCGATACCCTGAATTCAAGGAAGACGTTAGTGCTTTGCTTAGTCTCCATACCCCTCTGACCCCTTCACTTCTCTGTCTCAATCATTTAGCCTAGCGGAGAGCCGTCGCCGGGTTCAAATTACGATGATTATCCCGCGCCCGATTTCCCTTCTGGTCGACAGCCTCCCCCTGCGAGTGGGCGGGCATCCGCAGGCCGAACATCCGAAGACCGACCAAGTGATAGTGGCTATGGGAGTGTCTCTGGGAGACGACCTTCTGAGGACCGTCGCAGGCCGAGTGAATCGGACTTTGTGGTGAATGGTTCGGGGCGACGAAGTGCAGATAATTATGGCCCTGGTCGGTCAAGTGAAGATGGAGCTTATCCCGGCAGTATTGCATCCCGTCGAAAGCCTTCTCAGGACACAACTCGACGCTTGGACGATCGCGAGCGTGACCGCGAGTTCATTGGACGACCGAGTGGTAGCAACAGTGTTAGTGGAGGCAGTGACTCGACGGCGAATGCACAGAGTGCTACCGCAACGAGTGGGATGATTATTCCACAGAAGTCTACGATGGCCGAAGAAGAAATCAAGGTTCCCTTTGGTCGGGATCTTAGAGAGAGTGGTAGCAGTGTTGCAGATGATCAATCTAGAGGGCGGGGTCAGGGCGACGGGGCTTACACTGACCAGGAGCCAGATACTGCTAGTGAGTATCCCAGTCCTATGACCCCGAATAGTCCTCCTGCAGGTTTGAGTGGATTGAGTGCGCGGTTGATGAGTGTGGAGGACGATGAAGATGTTCCGGGGAATAGAAGTGGTGAAGATTACATGGACCGTTACAATCGCAGCTCTACGACACCCGACCGGTCGAGTGCAACGGGAATGCCTGGCATGTCCCGACTACAGAATGGACGGTCGAGCGTGACTGATGATCAGGAGCGCATACGGAGGGACTACGAATACAAGATTGCTACAATGCAATCACAGATAACGAGCTTGCAGAGGGACCTTAGTTCTGCCACGGAGAAGGAGAGAATGTACAAAGATGATGAATCACGGGCCAAGCAGCTGGAAGACGAATTGGCTAGCTTCCGACGGGTGAGTCTTATCCTCTCTCCCTGTATCATCTTCTTCATTGGTCATCAATAGCGTGCCGAGGAAGAGGGAATGGCAATGCGTGCAATTCAGCAAGAATTAGAAGAATTGCGCGAAGCTCGCTTGCGAGATAAAGAGCGCGAAAGCAGGCGCGCGAAGGAGGATGAAGAGGAACTCCAGATACTTCGCGACCGCCTTGAGAAATTAGAAGATGAGCGGCAGACCTATCAAGGCGGAGTAAGTCTTCAGAACCTTTCGTACTGCTCCAAAGATTTGTACTCATATATTCTTAGGCCGATAATGAGCTTGTCGAACAACTTCGCTCTGACATGGAGGGTCTTTTGACGGAACTTGGCGATCTCTCTCGTCGCAACGACGAATTAATGACCGCCAAAGATGCCGACCTTGCTGTAATCCGTGATCTGGACATCCAGCTCAAGGAATACAAAAGGAAGTACGAACAAGCGAAGACCGAGCTTAGAAGTGTCAAGGGTATGGCGATTGTTCCTGCCTTGCCTCCTATATTGATCCTCGATTCTAGCGACATCACAACTCTATAGCCAAGCGCCGAAGTTGGACAAGCCCGATGATCAGCTGCCTGTTTCCCCAGACGGTGGTTTAGTCGACATCCATGTCACGGCATTCGTATCAGCAATTGATAGTCTTCTCGTTGCCGGACGATCGAACGCGCCAACGCGTGTGCTTACGCCAATGAAAGCAGTTATCAACGCGGTCACTGCAATCATCGAAGATATACGAACTTACGAGCGTCGTCCCCCACGCGACCGCGCTGATGTGGATCCTGAGGCTCTGAAAGCTCTTCGTGAGCGCGCGGAAGCCACGCTGAGCAACCTCACAACAGCAACGAAGACGCATGCCACCAGCTCGGGGATGTCGCCCGTCAGTCTGCTTGATGCAGCGGCGAGCCACGTCTCAGCCACGGTGACTGAAATTGGCAAAACTGTTCTCATTCGCAAGGCCTCGAGGGCCGAACAAGAGCAATTTACTCCCTCCGGTCACTCGCACTCTGCGTCTTCGGCAACAAATGGTTTCTCCCCTTCGTTACGATCTGTCGATGAACTCCGAGGTGGACCATCCCACACACGTCGGCCGAGTAATACTTCACCGTCCGGTCGTAGTTTGGGTAGCTCGCGTTTGGCCGAATCACCATCACATAGTTACTCTTTCGGAGAGAGCAGCAGAAGACATCCGCCTTCAGAGCATACAAGCTCAGATACCAACTCACCTCCTCCTATATTCGATAATCAGGCTCAAAGTCTTGGGGGTATGCTGAGTGACGATTCCACTTTGGCCGAAAGCACGGAGGACGCTTGGACAGAACTTAAGGTTAGTCGACAGGTTGCTCAACCTTCCCCGTACGAGTAATAAATACCTTTATAGCCGTATCTTGATGCTCAGAACGAGGCTATCGTCGTCGCCATCCAGAGCGTCCTTTCTGGCGTCCGAAATCCGACTCCACCACCATCACTCAACGAGAACTTAGCCCAGATCATCACGATAGTTTCGAGTATCGTTGCTGTCTGCAACGACAACCTCCCTCCGGCGAACGTCCAAAGAGGGAATGAAATTCTACGAGAGCTCAGCGATCACGCCAACATCCTCAGTGAGGTTCAATCAATCCCCGACCTGACCAAGGAGTCACGTCAAGCCATGGCGAAGTCGAGCTTTGCCATCGCTAACGCCATGAAGGGGCTAGCGAAGCTATGATATCTAACGACAACCATCCTCCTGTCTCATTATATCCATTGTAATTCCGGATCCATCATCATCGTCAACTCATTGCATCCATTGCTTTTCGACATCGCACATCTGTGTTATTTCTATACCCTAACTATGACAGCTGTACGGACCAAGTACGAACCATAATAATCTTCATCTACATTATACACAACTGCAGCCCCGTCTTCGTCAACTCTCTCAGTCTATCTAGGTCTGCTTTGCGTCCCGGACTATGGCTCCCAGCGATACCTAGGCGGCTCAGCGGATATATACCCTTACTCGATGGGACTTCTCCCCATCGCGACAACACCATTTGGGCTATCCCGCCCTCCGGCGCAGTTATAAGCAGGTCTAGACAAAGCACACGAAGCTTAGGACAGAGGGGGAGGCAGTGGTCCTGTCCGTAAGTGAGTGCTTGCAGGAGTTTCTCAGTGGCGATTAACTTTCCTCTCCCATCTGAGATGCGAAGCTGAGTCAGGGTTTTGTTGGTCACTGTTAGACACTCCATGAGTTCGTCTTCGTTGATCCCCGTATATTCGAATGCGAGGGAGTCAACCGAACAGGAGGAGTTTTCTAGGAAAGCGAGAAATTGCTTCTGGGGCCATGCGACGCTGTCGATGAACCCACAAATTGCGGAGAAGTTCTTCAAATTCGGGCACTGGATCGAATCGAGGAGGGAGCCCAAACCGGAGTTGAGGTAAAGTTGGTAGATGCTTAAAGTCTGGAGATGGGGGAGCACGAGACGAGAAGGTTCGGTCTTCGTGGCGTTTGGTGGAAGATACCCTCCACCAAAATGGCGAAGATCACATAGTGTCAGGTTGTGACACTGATTCAGGATGAAGAGAAGGTCCCCCAAGCAAATCCACGCATCGAACACGATGTGAGTTAGGCTCCCCCATGATATATCCATCTTGCACAGGAAGTCGTCGAAGCTTCGATCCCATGAACTCCATGAGGCGCGATTGCTCCAAGTCAGCTTTCGCAAGGAAGGTGCGCCCTCGAATATACGGTTGAGTGAGTCCATCTCGTTCTCCTTCCAATCCTGCAGATCGACATTGATACTATGAAGTTGGTTCGCGGCGCCTGGCGTGGGTATCGAGTTGAGGAGTTTATATGATCCTGGGAGTACGAGCTGGACATCTCTCCAACTCGACATCTTGCCAACGATAAGCCCCAAGACAGCCGTGGCCTGTCGCACGAGTTGCCCCGCAACTGGGGGCCATTGGTCTAACCTGAAGGAGAAATCGAAGGGTCGATCCTTGACTCTCTCCAACCACCACTCGACCATCGGCAACGGAGTTGGCTTCCGCTCCAACATATTTACTCCCAACGATGACCACAGTTGCGGTGTTTCTAGGACGATGGTCCGCCACGAAGCACAGACATGGGTGAGCAGCATTGGGGCATCGCTCACTGAAGGCTTTGTGAAGCTGACATTCGGTAGGCATTCTGCGAATATTGCAAGCAGAAGTTCGACGGGAATTCGCTGGATCGGAGATGGTACGCTTGCCTGCCAAGACCCAAACGTCAGGGTTGCCCACATGGAGGGAAGTCCTTTGAGGCACTCACCCTGCTTGTAGCCCGCGACCTCATGATTTCACCTGCGAAAGAAAAATACGCAACTCTATTCGTCTAAAGGAGGGAAGGAATGGGAGGCTTTAGACGCATTTGTTGGCTAGCTGGGTAGATAAGGCGAGGAAGACTACCGGTTTATCTCCGGGCCAGTGGCTGGCGAAGCAAATCCGCGTACCGAACTGTACAGGCTATGGTACCATCTGCACAATCCAAGGAGTTTGACTCTGAGTGCAGGCCCGCCTCATGGTGGAAAAAGGCTTTTTTAGGATGCTTTCCATGCAGCACGTTGGAAGAAGTTACTGTCCAGCTCAGACCTAAGCTTGAGCTTAAGCTTGCACCTGGTAAACAGGTAGCCCACCGCCACCAAGGGATATCCATATCAGCTCGGAAGTGGTTCTGTGACGACTTCTGTCTGGTTAGGCGGACAAGGGCTTCCCGGGCATGAAGATCGATCCGGTGGGCCTTCCGCGGGAAATCTGTGACTTTTCCGAGAACATATCAGTAGAGTCACAAGATCCGTTCTGTCAACCAAGTTTTTGTCCTTTCCCCCCAGGCCTCTCTGGATTAGTGGCGGTCAGCACTCGCCGTAGCTTGATGGCCCGAACGTGGAATGTCTTTCGAGGTACAGGGCCAATGAAGTCAGCAGATGATTGGTGTCTGACATAACTCCCCCAAAACTCCCCTCTTTAGGAGTATATGACGTTTTCTCAGGTTCACCCCGCACAAATGGGTAGGCTGGGCTGGTTTCTTGGTCAACCTCGCCTGGTTATACCGTCCTCATGAAAAAGCTATCAATATGACACGGACTGTACCTACCGTGTGAGGGAAAGGTGAAAGCGCTCTCGTTCTTGCCAAGAGCGGGTCAACAGTCGTCCCATGGCCCGCCCGTTGGCAGGGTCAAAACCCTCTGTACTCTATAAGAATAGCGCGATGAACGGCTGAGGATCCTACAAGAGGTCCCTTTTCTTTGCACCAAAACTCACCGAGAATGCGTTTCACACCTCTTTTCACTCTTCTCAGCGCGACAGCTGTCCTGGGCGTTCGACAGTATAACATTGTCAACAACTGCCCGCTGGGTATAAACCTCTTCATCAATGGGGAATCGCAAGGATCGCTTGCATCCTACGGAGGCAGCACTAGCCGAACATTCCCCGATGGCTGGAGTGGATTCATCTACACCGATTTCAACCGTGGCAACCAAGATGGTGCTGGTACCGTCCGAGCAGGATTTTTCGGTACTGTAAGTATCAAATACTAGACTCCTCTTTCGAAAGTGACCAGTACCTCCAGAACAACTACTACTATATCGTCAAGGACGTCAACTGGTTGAATGTTGGCGTGGGCATCACCCCGATCAACAGAGCCCCTGTGAGTCCCTGAACAACCTACTTACTTCCAACTTCTGAGACCCTGGTTATCTCCTAGGTCGGAGGGTTCTGTCAACAAGCTGCATGCGAAGTATTCAATTGTCCAAGTGCCTTCTCTCAACCACCCACCGCATTTCCCCCACCACAAGGTGGCGTTCCACCCCAGACGCCGTTGTATGAATGCCCTCAAGCTGAAACAGGGTACACCGTCACGTAAGATCGCCCTATCATCTCCACACACACATCACTGTGCACTCAACATAAACGGTCATTTCAGGTTCTGTCCCGCTGGAGAGATCCCCAACTACCAAACTGGCCCTAATGGCATCATGCCTTACAAGAACAATAACAAATGTTTAAATGTACAAGGGACATTGGGCAATGGATCTCCAGTCCGGATGTACGTTACTCCGCATCTATTAGCTTCTTGATTAACGATCAACGCCCGTGTATCATCACCACAGCCAAGACTGTGATAGCCCAAATCTAGGTGCTCACCAATGGGTAATCAAACGAGGAGGTCAACAGATCAAACTCTCCGGCACCAACTATTGTCTTGATGCTGGCTCAAGTACGTGTGTACCCCATTTTCAAGATACACAATCCCAACCACAATCAATGTCTCGTTTAGATCCCGCCAGTGGCGTAGGCATGAAGGTTTGGACCTGTTACAACGGTCTAGCTGCCCAGCAGTGGACCTACACTCCTGACGATTACATTAGACTTCAAGGGACAGGTATGTGGCTACCATCATTCATGGCGTTTCTGGTCTAAGCAACCCTTCGATAGACCAATGTCTAGACTTGACGGATGGCGATTTAACGAACGGTCGTCAAGTTCAGACTTGGGAGTGCGCCGGCGGTAATCAGAATCAATTGTGGAGGATCTAATACTAGAAGCATACGTACACCGGTTTCTGTCACCAACGAACTTTGGCATGGACACTTGACGTTAACTTTGTTGCGGACATTTTTTTACGGACCGCTAGTTTTATATTGACAAGGTGGCGAAGGGATGATAAACGATTGTACACAGGGAATGAGCAGGATGCCGTACCACAATACACTACGAAACCCAGAGGAAAAGGGAAATAATATCAATCTGATGATACACGACGAAAATGTCCACAAGCATGGATCTCATACAGTGATGCAACAAGGGATGATGCGAGAAGTAAATCAAGAAAGCGTGTGAACGAATGCTATAGTGAAGGAGGACAACAAGATGCAGCAGAATCGAATGCAATACAACAGATGAGAAGCTAATGTAAAGACAGTGTGACAAAGAGAGACGGAGAAAGGAAAAGGTGACATGTATAGAATACAAACACAGATCAAAAGTCCTACTTTCCTTTGAGGTTTTGGAAGATTGACCTGAAACCGAATCGTTTGGGAGGTGTGGGTTGCTTGGATGCGGTCGCGTCGAAGCCCATCTTAGTTAATTTAGTGGCTCGCGCAACCTCTCTGGGTTGTGCACGAGAGGATAGGGAAGCGTAAGAACTGTGGCCAGAGATACCGTCGCAATCGGTGTCATTGGCTTCCAACGAGCTAGTACGACTCAAATCTTCGTCGGGGAAAACAGAAGGGGATGTGAATGGTGGGGAGTTAACTTTAATGACTTCAGGTAGGAAGGAAGTATTCGAAGTTGAGGGGTATCCTGAAGAATGCGAGCGACTTGTTTCAATGAGAGGGGTGGTTGGCGATTCAAGTTCAGCATCTATTGAGAGAGCTCTTGCCCTGACATCAGCAACCAACGACGGCTTAACATCAATGACGGATGCAGATTGAGAAGATTGGTGAGTCTTTCCGCGTTCAGTGGTGAATGAGCGTCGACCTTCCGGAGTACCGCTACTCGTGTGCGGCCGTCGGGGTTGCGGTTGGCGGGCACTGGGCCTTGACTCCCTGTGTCGATGCTCTAGGCTGTATTGGCGCTGGATGCCAAGGGAGACGGGGGTAGATTCAGGGAGAGTATGCGTCGCGGATAGAGGAGGCGAGGTCTGCGTCGCATCAGGAGAGGCTTCGCTGGAGACTGCGTCTTGTTCCCCTCTTTCCATTTGCTCGCGAAGCTTGCGTTCCAAGGCCAAACTTTCGCCGTACTTGGCAAGCTTCGCACTTAGAGGGGTCCGTCCAGTGCTACCCGTACTCAGTCCCTCCGAGTCAACATCCTCATTCCCCATTTCTAAGATGTCTTGCTGCGCACGCTGTACGAGGGCTTCGGCTTGCGCATGAGTTGAGATGGACGTGATATTGATATCCATGGGAGTGCGCGTGCGTCGGTGTCCAATCCCATCGGGCTCTTTGAATGACGAAAGGTTCACGGGAATCTTGACAGTGGTCTCGAGGCTGTCAATATCGTCAACGTAGACAACGGGCTCGATAATGGGACGCAATCCGTCCGGAGTGGAAGTGGCCATAGCAGTCAATGCTCCCTGAGAACTTGTGCCTGTACTAGCGCTACTGACTGAGTCGCCACGAGACCGATTTCCTTCGTCATTTCCCGTAGAAGGAACGCGGAGGCGTGCTTCGGGTTCATGCTGAGTAACACTGATACCAACAGTCCCATCACTTGGTGGGGGTTGATTGAGGCTAAAAGGAAAATTGGAGGCGGTTGTAGGATCACCCTGGCGGATTTGCTCTTGGTCTCCAGAATCTCCGTCAATCGGAGAGAATGAACTTTCAGAGCTGTTGATAGAGAAACCTCGTAGTCGATTGGGTATAGCAGTCCGCTCAATTGCTTGGATATCGAGAACCGGCTTCTGGGTGGATGGCTTAAGAATGGGTTGACCGTAGTCATCTTCCACATCCTCATTATCGCCAGGGATATCAGTGAAGTCCGTTGTAGCGGCTGGAGCTGAATCAGGTTCCTTGGCTTCGGGGGCGGAGGTGTTGCGATTAAAAGATCCCATGCTAGCACTACCTCGAAGGTTCAGTCCAACTGGTGCAGGCAATTCCACCCCTTCTTCAGGGTGATGTCCAGCAAGGGCAGGATTGAACCTCAGAGCTCGAGCATTACCAGACGACCCATTACCACTTGATGTACGATGGTGACTTCCTCTGAGGATGCTTGAGGGGCGAGAAGGGGATACGGGAGGTTGAGGATCAACGACGACGAGGTCATCATCGAACACCGTGCCTCCGCGATAGCGTGAACCAGCTCGGGAGCTTCCACTACCAGAGCGATCTCTAGAAGCCATGATGCCAGGTCGGATAGCCCCCAATCTTGGGCTCGATCCACCTGTCGGCGAGGAGCTGAGTCTGGTGAGAGAGCTGTCTTCCATACGAAATTGGAGCAAGTCATCGAGGGGTAAAGGCGGCGGCGGAGATTCTCCAGTGGCAACAGAAGACCGGCCCTTCACATGGTCAAGCTGCGAATATTGGCGCGGGGAAGCAGATAACGGTTGCTGAATAGCGTATTGTTGTTGAGTCATAGAGTTATGCAACTCTACAGCCGATGGTGTCCCATATCGGACGGGTTGATCAAGGGGAGGGGATTGGGACTTAGAGGTAGAGATGGTACGCTTCCGTGCAGAGAGGGAAAGCGAGTTGGATGGCGGTGTCCCGTGGCGAAAGCTAGAGGGAGTCCGGTTGGAGTTCGAAGCAGAGTCGTTGGAAGCGATGGGAAGTAGTTGGAGGCGAGAAGAAGGTGAAGGTGAAAGATTTGAGGTCGAACTGTATGTAGAACTCGAACTCACATGATTTGTCGAGTTCAGACTGGGGCGGGAGGCTGTAGCTTGGTCGTCCGACTGGCATTGTCCTTTTTTGAAGATGTTGATCAAAGAATATTTCGATCCTAGTCTACGAGGGACGGGAGCAGAGCCGGGATTCTCAGATCGGTCAGCGTCGCTACCAGCGGAGCCAGGGCGCCGAGGACTTGGGGACGCTGTCGGTTGGCGGTGTTGTTGTGACCTGAACGAGGCTACAAGGGGCGGTATCTGAGATCCCGAGGTGGTTTGACTGGATACCGATGATTTACGATGTGCGGATGTAGGCGGACCAAAGATATGGGGCAACGAAGGCCGACGTTTTGAAGGATCGGCTGGATCAAGGCCATCTTCCGTAGGAGAAACAGGGTAAAAGGTGTAGTCTCCAAAAGAGCGAGTGGGCGACGCTGGAGGGGTATGAAAGGAGGCCGCATTTGCAATGTTCGTCCGCGATGATGACGAGCGCAGAGAATGGAGGCGGAGGTGAGCATCGGAGGCAGACCCCTTCAACATATGAAAGGCTGTGTCGATTGATTTCTTGACATGCAAGCGTTTCCTGCCAGAGCTTGGACCCTCTTGCACATCAGCGCGAGAGGCAGCACTGTCATCGAGGCTTGGTCGGTATGTTGGTATACGCCCCTCTCTTTCTATCAAATCCTTATCTTTGTTGCGAGCCCAGTCCCTTAGAAAGTCGGCACATTCAACCCAGCCCTCTCTACGCGCCAGGATCTCTGGCGTCACACCATGCTTATCGGCACGATCAGGGTGTGCCCCACGCTGAAGAAGGATCCGGACGACTTCGGTATTTCCATTAGCCGCGGCGAAGTGTAACGGTGTTGCACCAGAGTCACCCACGATGGGACCATCACGACCTTTGTCATTGGAGTAGCGTCTCGGAAGTCTGAAAGATGTCCATAACAGGAAGGAAATAGCAGGCCGTGGCGTTAGTATGGGCTCTGAGGCGTGGATGGATGAAGAGCGTTTATCCTCACCTTGGCGCATTGACATCTGCACCACGCTCAATCAGACGGAGTACCACTTGCTCATTCCCACCAGCGGCCGCCGCATGAAGAGGCAGAACGCCATCAAGAACCGAGTTGACCGGCTGGCCCTGCGCCAGTGCATAGTCTACAAGACCAATATCTCCGTTCGCTGCTCCAGCATGGAGATTATAGTTCGTAACTGGTGTTTATGAGTCAGACTCTGTCGCATCAACAAGCATTCAGACCATTAGAAACATACACTCGGTGGTTACATTGTACTTTGCCTCTGCCTTTTGTATCGTTGTCCGCAGGGGGACAGGCATCTTGTGGTTGTGGCTCGATGAGCAGGGTATTCTTGAGTGAATCAACCGTACGGTTGCTGTCAAAAGTCACTTCTGTAGTCAAGAGCCAACCAGTTTGGGTTAGGTAGGTCCAGCTCATAGCCAATGCTCGATGATTACTTGGTCACTTACAGACTTAATCTAGCGACCTCGACGATAGCAAGACTGACAGAAAATCCAATTCCAGTGGCCTTCAACTGTGAGCAGCGGGGGGCTCGCTCTGAGCTTGTGAGGGGGGTGGAGGGAACTGGAGAAGATGGGGGGACGAGGTTAAGAGGCGATTCGGCCAATTTGCGATACAATAGAGTATTATGTAATTTCAATTGGCTAGGTAGTTATCACTGGCGTTGGCTCATCCCCGTCTATCTCGGTTCAAGTTGGGAATTCCTCCTCGACGAATTCTAATTTTAATATGCCCTCACCCGGCTTCCACGCGCTCAACCCCCTTTGATACGTCTCAGCCTCGGTAACAATTTTGTTCCTTTGATAGCTTTCCTAGATCCCAAGTCAAGCCTAACTGGTTTCACCTATTCTTGAGATTCTTCCCCCTGTGATAGGCGCTGCAGCAACGGCTACGACATACCTACGAGGTCATGCTATGGTGTCTTATGGTGCTGAGTGAACAGCAGGACAACATCAGTATCCTCAAAATAAGTCATTAGCGGACAACAGGCCTCTATTAATGTTGTGAGAACGGCTGAGCCGCGGCTGGGATTTTGAAATAGCCAGATAAAAGACACCACCATTATTATGGTATTAGCGTTCAACAGAAACCGTTGTCAACCCACCGTATTGTACGACGGCCACGCCATCACTATTGCGCATCGTGGATGACTGCAATGGGCTGAGCCCGGCGGAATAAATCCCGAGTGTAAGTACCTCCGATTCATTCCATCATATGATGGCACACAGCGGATGGGAAACCCTTCAATTAGCCGAGAAGAATAACTAACATATAGACTCCCCTGAGAAAAGAGGGGAAATCCCTATATAAGCACAACGTCGTGTGGGCTCCAGGGGACGCAGCCTGGAAAAGGTTCCAATGACACGGGAATGACAACATATATAGCCAATGACGATAAATAAAGTGTGCACTCGGGTAGCACTCGGATAGATTATATATCATTACATCTCCAATTTTCTTCCCTTCCAAGGGCAAGCAACGACTGCAACGCGAGGTTGAGAGCTTCAGACCTTCGACCCACCATGTCCGATTCAGCCGCCTTCAGCTGAGCGACCGCGCTCTCAAAAGCCGCTTCTGCATCTTTGCGTCTTGATTGAGGTTCGTGTAGCATCATCGCAACGATGATCGTCACCGCAGCATCGTAAAGGAAGAATACTCCTTCGAAGCACCAAGTACCGCTGGCAGCAACGTCATCAGGTTTCTGCACCCTATTCAGCTTCGACGGTGTAAAAGCATGGCATTGATGCGAGACCATCTCCAGCGCAATCTCCAAAGACAAGGCACGACTTCGGTGTAGCCACGTCGTCTTGGAAATTACATCCGGTTGGCGTGGATGGCCTTTCTGAGTTAGAAAAGAGCGGTGCAATTTCATACGGCAGGCAAGGTACCACGTTTGAAGTGAGAAACGTTGGCGTCGAATTGTGTATTGTATCGCTGTGGCGTTCTCACCACCGTCAGCCAGGCGATAAGGTGCGCCATCGAGATAAGGGGGCCACTTGGATCTCCACTGTTGTAGTTCTTCCTCGACCATGAACACATCATCGCTAGATGGGGTTCTTAAACCAAAACACTACCGGCAACGGTTAGGTAAATCAACGGTTGCTTAGTATGTCGGTGACAAACCTTGTGGATCGCCTTGTCCAATATGCGAGCGATTTGAACGAATTGACTCTGGAGATCAGAAAATAGTTGTGCTTTCACAGGTGCTTGGGGATTCGCGCAGGGGAGAGGAACATCAAAGCAAGTGACCTGGAGCATGGATGGCCGCGAGAGTGTAAACGAATAAAGTCTGAGATCCATGAGTGAGTGAAACTCAGTACGATTTGAAGAAACCCATTGACGTACAAGTCCCATTGATACAACGCCCACCATGCTCGCGACCTCAGTAGTCGTTCATTCTCTGACATAGTGTGCCATTGTTCCCATCCGGGATCGCGATGCAGACCAACTGACTGAGCACTCCGAATGCTGTTTCCTACGAGCTTCCAGGCCTCGCTCACTCTGTTCCTCTCCGCTAAAAAGTAGGCCAGGATTGGAGCGGCAAAGCAACTCAACACTGTACCATCCGCGGCAGACTCCAAAGGCGCGAAAACGGGGGATGATAGATATGTATCCTCGGCTATCCGTCGTGCCACCATCGCAGAGGAAAAGAAAGCCTCGCCGCGGAGATTATTCTTGTCATCCAGATGTGACATTTCCTTCACGCTTTTCGGGGTGATTGCACAGATGGCAAATAACAGTGATAACCAATGGGGGTTCACTTGGATGCCACAACCTTGCGGCAAGGAAAGCACCGTCCACATCTGGTCATATGCGGTGTAAAACCACTCCTCCGGAATGCCGTATCTCCTTGTATAGGTATGGACATTAGCATCGGGTCAGTGTATGATCAATTGCTCTTACCAATTAGCTTTAGCGAAGAAAGTTTGGCAGAGCATATCGACGACAGGACGAGGTGGTATGTTGGGCACCAAGTACTCCAAAGTACTAGGTAAAGGGGGCGGCATCAACTCTCCTGTCGGATGTTTATAGAGACTGATAGCATCCGTGGATTTGGTGTAGTGGAAGGGGATTTCTTGGGGTGAACTGAGCTGCAGGTTGCAATGTTGAATAATTACGAGACGAATCATACAACAAACGAACTGACCATATGTAAGGAGCGGATCGCGCTGTCTCGACCAATATATTCACCATGATGGCCCAAAAGAGAATCCTGAGCCAGAACAGCAGAAACCAGGAAAGATTCCGATTCCGAGGACCCCCAAAAGCCCACAGGGTTGAGCAAATTGCTGGATCCAGCTGGCATTGGAACGTCAGACGAGTCAGACACAGAAAGTGCGTTGGTAGATTCAGGAGTCGAGCGGGTTGAAGAGGTTGCGCGTCGCGTACCCTCCACTTCCGTGCCTTCTGACGAGGACTTCGGTGCATGTTGCATGTTCGCTAGCTTCTCCTCTAAGACAGCAATCTTTGCCAACAGTTGGTCCGTGGAGGGCGAGGCAGATGGAGGCGGCCTCTTCGGTGCTGGCCTCGCGAATGGGACAGCCTCCCATCTGCAGAGGTGGGATACCCCTCTCGAAACACATAACCCACAGGGTTGGTTTCTGTCGCATTTCTACGATAGATTTAGCAATAAAAAGCATGAATGCCGAGGCGCGCCCACACACCTGTCTTCGACGCGTACACTCAACACAGCTGACCCTCAGGCGTTTCCTCGTGCGTTTTGGCTGACTTGTGGCAGCAATTCCCTCTACGTCTGAAGGGCTTGAACTCATGATGAATGAAGCAATCGAAACTTAGCGATGCACCGTTATATGCAACAAGACCCGAGAGAGCCGGCCCAAGAGTTCTTGGTAAGCCGCCCACCAACCCTGTAGTCAGCATGAGCCATAGTCATCATCCATGTCATTCTTTTTGGAGCTCTCAGACGCCTAATATTCGTTTTCCACCTTGCCATACACTGTAACTGACAGCGGTCATAGGTACTATCTTCAGGTATCCTACGCTCAAGCCAACAAAGAACCCACGCCAACCTTGCGAAGCCCAGATAGATTGCACGGTCTCTCCTAGACGAAGCCATCTGTCAGGGCTCGTCAACCCACCCACTTGCATCCTGCGACGGACGACTTCAAATGGATATGATGCCGTTTGCCCAACCGCACCAGATATTGCACCAATGACCAGGTCACCGATAGGGTTTGGTTTGATGTTTCCACTTTGATCGGTAGGCAGAAAACGCGCTCGAAGACCTCCCCAACACCAGAAAGACACTCCAGCGTAGGGTATCATACCAGCTACAGTGACGATGAAGCCTCTGTAATATTTGAGAACAGGATATCGGTATAAGAGACTTTGTGTCGAAGGAACAGCAGCAGATTCAGAGTATATTTGACGCGCGGCGCGAAGGAAGGAGGGTCGGATATTTTGCTTATCCGTCGATTTCGTATGGAACGCCATGCGAATGCGGATGATGTCCAGTGGGTAGACACAGAATACGGATGTGACACCTGCAAACCAAGTGGTCGACAATTTGATCATTGCTTATGCCGTTTAGACCTACCTGAAAGTGCTCCGGCAGTGAACCGTCTGAGACTGGTTTCTTGCTCTCTCGTTGGCATTAGTGCCTAAGATATCGATCAGCCGGACAGAAACCCGTTCATTCGCGACAAGTGCCTACATAGTGGATTTGGTCATATGTCATGAATTTGATGGCTGCATACGGAAAGACTCGAATGAGAGTTGCTGAATGTCCTTGAAGGAGGCCGCGGACTCCACCGTCCTGGTAGATTTCATTCGCTGCTCGAAATATACCACTCCAGGAGCCTGCATCATAAGATGTTAGCGATTCCGAGAACGATATTGGTAGTCGTGGTGGTAGTCAAGAGTAAGGGATTCCGCAAGTATTCACAGAAACGATTCAGAGGGATATTCAATACATGACCCGAGTCGTCTGAGTGCATTGACCGGCACGATTCAACTTCGCCGAGAGATGGGCGTTGAGGCATCCCTGGATCCAACGACTGGCTCTGAATGGAATCGTCAAGCGGCGATTCAGGTCAAATCACCCCGTCCCACCGAGTTAGATGCTGAGTCCTCTCGTGAATCCACCCATGATCCCTCACTCAAACTCGCCACTACTAAGTGGTCGCACGACTCACCAGTGTACTTCTGGAAGTCTGGATTGGATGCTTGGAACAGTATCTTGACTCTATCGAGGGGTGCGACGACTGTCTTAGCCTTGAAGCGGTATGTTAAGTTCGTCGAATACGACAGCGAACGAGAAGCTTACCACGCATCCAGCGATCCCGCCTGCCAATCCAGAACGGACCGCGAAATGGAGGGTTTGGGTGTCCCGCTTTGAGACATTTGAAGTCATATATTGATTTTCAGCAAAATGAACATGCACCCTGCGCTGCAGCGAAAGCGGGTCGAGTCTGGGGTAATTCTGGGGTTATGCAGAGCCGCGAGAGTCGTAAAGAGCGTTTGCCAGTAAAGTGGCTGATATTTGAAGCATCTCAGAACTCTTCAGCCGATTGGTGGCGGCAAAGACCCGGTAACCACGTGATGCGGAGATCCAAATATACCCAAATAGGAGGGCCCGCAACTTACGTCTTGGATCCTCGTCACATTGTCCCCCACACGCTCATGGCCAGTAAAACGAAATCCGACGTCAAAGCCCTCAAGGGACAGGATGGTAAACGAACCCGAATCTCATCTAGGGGAAATGCTCTCATAATTCGCATACTCTAGCCGAAGACAAGATCCTAGAGTATATGCAGAGGGTGAGTTCGCTCTGTTAGTACGCATATAGGAACTTAATCGACCGTCTAATACAGATGAATCGCCCGTATGGTGCAGTCGACGTCGCTGCAAACCTGAAGGGGGCCGTGACGAAGGTTATTCGTTGTTATCTAAGCATTGGCAACGCAAGTTGAACGGGCCCTTCATAAACTATCTGCAGACGAATACCCAGAAGATATTAGTGGCTCTGGCTGAGAAGGGAGATTTGGTTCAGAAAGTATATGGTAAGCCGGCGCATATATATATGGCTGGCTCGACGAATGCTAACTCAAAAACCCGACCCAAGGGAAAACGACCTTCTTCGTGGCTAACCAGGCGAATATCAAATCCGTAGCGAATGAGGAGATCACGGCACTGGAAGAGGAGCGGAAAAGAATTGAAACCGAAAATACTATGAAAGGTGGCGAGGTTAAGGGATTAAATAACGGTAAGCCTGCTTCTGACTGGCCGCTTTATCTCCTGGCCGCGTGCTTGTCCTGGGCGCTGAGCGACTTGTCATAGAGCTGACGCAACTGAGGAGTACGCCAACAAATGAACAACTCGACAGCCAGATCGAGGAAACGAAAGCCGCGGTTAGTCTCGCGCATCGCGCCATTCCCGTGCCTCATTTCGCGTCTCTAGATTGCGAAAGCCATGGACCGCCTGGCGCCACTTCGCGCTGGCACGACCATGGTATCTGCGGAGGACATTGCACAAATCGAGAACGAATGGACAAAGTGGCGGACGGAATGGATACGCCGGAGGAAAATATTCATGTCGTACGTTCCCCACAAAGCAGAACCGCGATGGATATCCCTATAGCATTTAATTGATACACGTCCTCATAGTTTCTGGCAACTGGCAACAGATCCACTCCCACCACAAGATGCGTCTGCTCTCGGTGAAGACCTCGGCGTCGAGTTCGATACCCCGGAACACGCAGCTCTGGAACGTTCTTACATCTGTGTGGTTCCTTCGAAAAGCTCTAACCCGCTTAAACGCAAACGTTGATGACCTGGCCAGATATCTGTCGCCTATCCTCACTTCCGTCCACTTCGTATTCAAGCATAAACTGGTGTATCTCCTCACGATTAGAATTAATTTACTGACCAATGATTCGAAGCCACCTGTGCTGAAACGCTTCTAATTGACCTCGGGCTACGGGCGAGAATAGCAAAGTATGATCAACAGAAGAAGGTAGAATTAAGGTAGGGTTTGGGGTGGTAGGCCTCTAAGATTATTAGGGTTTCTTCGACCGAATCGGACCAAAACGAAGCCTGGTAACATCTCCTCGCATTATTTCTTCGTCGCTTATAGCCTCCAAGCGCTTCAGCTCTCTTCTAGCGTACCCAACGAGGTCCAGCATGAGCTCGGGGTATTTGACGTATTTGTCGGATTCGTGGGGAGCAAAGTCATGTACCCCAGAGCCGTCATCCTGAGATTCCTCCTTGTCCAAGTCAAGCTTCTTGACGTTGACGACATCACCCCCGACGAGATTGACCGACCGTCTGAACTGGGCTTTCGACGAAGGCAAAGTGATTCCCCTCGCTCCTCTGGCGCCTAGACAGTTTCTCCACATAGCTGCTGCCATTTCTTCGTCCCCTCTAACCAAGCCCAAATCCAGCGCAAATCCCATTCCAGCCCACTGCTCCTTGAATATTTTCATCTGACGCGTCACAATGCGATCGGGGGCCCTCGGTGGGGCTTTCTGCTTTTTAGCGTTTGGTTCGGGAGCGGGAGGGGCATTGGGGTTGGTATAGAAGTCGGTTTTCGGTGTGTAAGGAGGAGGAGGATTGAGGCGAGGTTGGAGAACAGACCGTATACGGTCTTCCGTGTCGATGAAGAAGTGGTCGATGAGACCTTGGACATAGGGTTTGCCGTGGGGAGCAGGCAACGCTCGGAAGCGGACAGTCAGAAGCCAGACGTGTAGGTTCGTCACAGTGAACCATGACTGAAAAGTAGGAGGAAGACTACATTCTATCCTGCGCGTAAGAAACATGCGTGAGGCGACGTCAATCCAATAGCAACACACCATTTTGCCAGAAGGCCCTGTCCTCGTCCGGTTTCCCAGCGCAGACTTTTTCATATATCCCGAAGGTGCGTCGGCCTGCCACTTGCTGAGGACTGGAGTATCCAAGCAGGGCAGCGACACGTTTCAAAGCAGCCAACGCGGCCGGAGAGGCCTCGACTTTACGAGCGAGCCATGTCTTTTTTTGACTTGGTGCAGACGCGGGTGGGGTCGAGGTAGAGCTGGGTGTTTTCGAGGCGTCGTTCGGCGAAGCAGATAATCTTGGCGGCTGCGTAGAGATATATCTAGCTAGGTGGGTCCTGCATGCTGGGGTTCGCAGGCAGCGAATTGCGGATCGGGGTATCATGGAGGGTTTTCAGCCTTGGGCGCCTACGCGTTCGGAATTGACGCGCCAGATACCACGTGGAGATCCAAGCTTTCTTCACCCGTTTCGCGAAGTTTCGATACGCCAGGCTTCATCATAGACGTAAGGCTTGAAAACGCTCATGGACTGGCCTCGATCTGCTTGGTCGACATACGTGGTCCTCTAATTTTGTGCACCTTTGGATATGACCGATACGCTTGATCTCTCGGTGCTACTGATCGATGCTTCTACCAACTTGCTTTCGTGTTCTTCAGCCACCACACTATCCATTTGGCTGGGCCCACTGCTTAACGCCGCATCCTTCTGAAGCCATCCAACATTGTGCCTATGAAGGGATGCGTCGACGCGAACTCTGACCGGGATCTCCTCCGCCAAAATTCGGTTGTCTGGGCAATTGCATCGTGTCTCTGTGACGACATTCTGACCGCGGTCGGTCTTCTTCTCCTCGTCGATAGTGGAGCGACATAGGTACATTACCCACTTGTCTGGATGCTTCTTCTAATACGTATCAAGCCGATTAACCTCGCCATCCCAGTTTACTCACTGCATGCCATCAGGATGCATCCAATATGATCTCCTCGTGGCTATACAGGATACCAGTCGCGGCTGACATGCAAATGGCATGACAGGACCTCAGGGCTCTGATCGCCTACTGTCCATAGTTGGGCAAAACTAGAACCATCCTTCTCACCATCACCGGTCCTTTAAACCTACGGAATTCTCTCGTGCGACAAATGGGTACACAATGTTGCATGGTATGTAGGAACCTGGCTGGGGCCATTCCACCCCCATCCATCGGATCGATTGGAGTGTGGGTACCACAAAATGATCCCCTCCTTGCTTTTCCGATACGGCTGCTAACATTTACTACATTATTACCCAGAGCTCGCCAAGAACCAACCGGAAGCCGACATTCCCCGTCCAAAGTCACACCAGAACCTAAAATATGTATGCTCAGTAGCTTCCTGACCGGAAACCTCACTGAAACCTTGTGCTGGATACGCCTGACTAGCGTCGTGGAATGTAACTACCTTGAGGGGGAATTAATCAAGACGGTGAATCACGCAGGTGGAACCTCCGCACTGTCCTCTCAGACTCCGTTAACTCTGCGACCGCCTCCCCCACAGAATCCAGGTGGTGGTTTCGGTGATACGCAGGACTTGGCTCATGGCTCCACTTGTTATGTACTTTACACGCGGTTGCCCTGTGCCATATCGTCTCGCGTAATTGGGGCTTAGAGTAGGCGACCAACGTCCCTACATACTTATGATGCCACGTCCTGCTCTCGAAGGTTCTGATAAATCCTTGTCAGCTAGCACTATTCGCATATTTGAACGAACAAACCTAGTTTGACTGCAACATCAATTTCGACGGCTTCCACTCTCGCGGTACCAAGATGAGTTATATTTCACCGTAGTACATGAGAGACGTGTGTCTTTGTCGAGTACGGTGTCCCGGCCGCAGCGCTTCTAGTACATACCATATCACATTTGTCAGTTGGCGGCGACAAAAGCCCGACCGGATGTAAGTCTCGTCCGAGTTTCAGATGAGCCTATATATTCAACATAGCCAGTCGTCTCCAACGACGAGAAACCACCCTCCCGAGGCACCTGTCTGAGCTTGCCCTCATTGCCTCGAGCATCGCATCCACACAACAGTTTCTTTGTGCCTTGAAGGTATGTCGTCATCGAAAGCGTTTGCCATTGTCGTCTGCATTCAACAAAAGCAAATAATATGTAGTAATATTCAAGTGGCTGTGGGTGTCCACCAACTCTTTCACCCTTCGCCTGGTTCCTCTCCAGCTCAATACTGTATCTTTTACCCACAGGCCACTCCCTTCTCGCTCCCACCGTTGGGCCTCTCCACCATATCTCCCGTATTTCAAGGTTCCGAATACCTACGCCCACCAACACTTTCTCAGTCGTACTGAGACCGGAGGAAATAAAAGTTACAGACTTCCAATAATGACTTCACAGAACGCTGTACGTGACCTGTGTTCTCGACGCTCTCCAGCTAACTGTGTCTGCCTTTTGCCTTCTAGATTCGCAGGAAACTCGTTATCGTTGGAGATGGCGCGTCTTCGTCCAAATTCGCCAGTTGTCGTTGCTGAAGGCGCTCTCCCAATATAGGTGCTTGCGGGAAGACATCGCTGCTGTGCTCGTTTGCTCTAGGTGAATTTCCAAAAGAATATGTGAGTAGTCTTCAACGCCTCTGCCGTTGCGGTATCCTGATGTCGGAATGCAGCAACCGAGTAAGACTTTACTTTAGGGCCCTTGGCAGGCTTAATTACTAACACGCCTCATAGCCGTGTTTGACAATTATGTTGCTGAGATCAGATTGGATGACAAGCCCGTACAGCTGGCATTATGGGATACAGCGTGAGTTTCTTTCGCTCGAATGGCTTCGAGTTCATGCTCACAGTACCTCAAGTGGTCAGGAAGAATACGAAGTACGTCCTCGGGCTCATTTCATTATACTATCTACTGATACATCTTTCTCAAGCGATTACGACCCATGTCTTACTCAAAATCCCATGTCATTCTTATCGCATTCTCCCTTGACACACCCGACTCATTAGAGAACGTTACCACGAAGGTAAGAAACTACCTCTTCTGTCGCCTCATCATTTCCGGCAAGCCTTACTTCGTGCTGAATCTTGCTGTTTCCCCTAGTGGATTGAAGAAGTACGGTCCATCTGTGGACCTACCATCCCTGTCATCCTCGTTGGCTGCAAGGCCGACCTCCGACCTTCTGCTTCCCATCCAAATACGTCCGATAATCCCTGTCCTTGGGTCACACGGGATCAAGGTGAACGTGTCGCCCAAATTATCGGCGCACGTGCGTACAAGGAGTGTTCTGCTCTCAAAATTGAAGGTGTCGACGAGGTCTTCGAAGCTGCGACGAGGGCAAGCATGCTGATGCGCGACGGAGTACCCGCCAACGGCCACGTTCCCACTCCCGAAGCAAGACATCATCGCAGACGGAGCAGTGGGAGAAGCGGCGTTCAGGAAGAAGTGAATCAAGGATGGAAGTGCTGTGTGATCTCATGAGAACTCTCGTTATCGAAGCTCACCCACTGAACACTACCAGGTAGTTATTCACCTGTCTGTCTTTCGACTACACCGTATCGCTACTTCTCTTGTTTTGTCGTCCAGCGCTCAGCTCTCCTGCCCTTACCTACCATCCCATCCCATTATTCGGCCTCGGTCGAGCTCATAGCTTCTCTTCGCTGTTTTTGACTTATTTCCCCGATGCGTACACTTATGTACACATATCCACGTTATTCGATAGCACAACGATAGGCTCATCACTCCGTATGTTCTGGTCCCCATGGATTGAAATTCGGACACTAGTCAGCGAGCATCATAAATACTTTTCAGCCCTGGTATTCTATTTATAGAATGTCCGGCCCGCGCAAGCCGTTCCGTTGATCGATACGGGGTATTAACGTTGCTGCCATGAGATGAAGTGTCAGATCCTCCAATCGCACAACTTGGACGAGCCCCAGAGTGCCTTGCATCCGTCTATATCGCTGCGAGGGCACATGGTCAGCTGGCCGACCCCTGGCCACGGTGATACTATCATCTTACGAAGTGTTCATATTTTGGTACACGCTGATGCGACACTGACGGCCACTGAAGAATCCAGGTGGTGCTTTGACGGATATGAGGCATCTAGCCTTGGCGCCTCCCCGTATGTTTTCCCACTCGACGTTCATCTTAGGCTTTAGCAGAAGAAGCAAATCAATCGGATGTAATACGGCGGTTGTATCATAATACGGGATAAGATAAAACAGAGTTCTGCATATATCAAGACCATCGCGAGACAGGAGTGGAGAAGTGAAAGCAGAAGTAGGTAAGACCTCGTATTTTTGCGTGAGTACATTAAGAGTCGTCGGGTTTTGGTACAGTTGGATTTTTTGCCCGAAGGCAGGGTATGGGGAATAAAGGGGTATATAGCGAATGGGGAAATCCTTCATGAGACGTGCATGATCCAAACATTCGATCCAATGTGGGGAGCTGGAGAAAGCCCCATGAACCGATGATGTTCGCCAAAGAAGTCAATCCGCTTGAGCCCCTTCTTCTTCTCAACTTCGCGTTCATGGACGCTAAGAATGCGCGAATAGCGTAGGTTGTACGCGGTGCTGACGCGATTCTGGGATGTTGGCGGTAGTTGGTCAAACTCGGCTTTCGTCGCGCCCAGACGCAAAGCATGATATAGACCATTGAATACATCAGATACTGTGACGAAGGATCCATTTGAGGACCGGACATCTAGTCTCCATGGAATATGTTTGCAGACGATGCTGATGAAGGGTAATGGTGGACGTGTTGCGGCTTCGTTAAGCACGGTGTTTGGTAGAGACGGGTGAGCTGGGGTGACAGTCGATGGATGACATGAGATGTTGTAGTTGAGGGGCGGGGCGAGGGAGTAGCACAATGTTGGATGCAGTTGTACGGGCATGTTTGGAAGCGGCTTGGTGTTGTATGGTGAGCCGAAATGCATGAGGGATGGTGGTGTTTGGAGACCGCTCGAGGAAGGGAGCGATGTCCAGGAGTAGGTTGGAGAGGGGGTAGGGGGGATGTCGAAGTGGACGTGCTTTAATGGTCCCGGCATTGTTGCTATTGACGTGTTCTTGGTGTTGCAGTGGATTGTAGATCACTTAGTGTAGTGTGGGGGTGATCGAGTTCGGTGACTGTTGGTCAGGATCAGCCATTTCCCAATGACATTATATACTGCGCTCCGATACTGCTAGCATTCGGTAGCGCACAGCTCGTGATGCCTAAGCGCTTGCGATTAGAGGAGCTGTGAGTCAATCTACGTTGATAGATACGTTGACACCAGGTGGGCAGTGCAAGTTGACTCATCGCTTTGAGTTTCTGGAAAACCACAAGGGGGCTATGTTTGGCGACCAAAAGACGCTGAGAAAGGCCAGGGTCCTCGCTCGCTCGTCGGAGTCCTCGAATTCCCCTGAAATTGACAGGAGAAAATTCCCTGAAGCCCTGATCCCTTTCATCCATGCGACAAAGGCCTCTGCCAAAAGAACACGATGTGTGGCCTCTTTGTTCAGAGTACAAAGGATCCTGCGTCAGTATTTAGAGCCAGTTGTGGCTGCGAGAGACTCTTACCAGTACATCATCATTCCTGTTCCTAGTAGCCACCCACGACGACAGATTCCAAGTCCCTTCGAAATGTCGTATCCACTTCAAGCACTGCCGACGAAGCCAGACCAAATTGCTACAATGGAGTAGGTCGCATCTTCTTCATCATTTTCCTCCGAGCAGCCAAGTATTCATCTAGCCACTTTAGTAGCAGAGAGCGTCTCAAATTAGAGATGGCATTCATGAAGGTTGGTGTCGGTGCAAGGAAACTCCCGCAGTGGCCGATTGATAGGACTTTCGTAGAACGTCTTTGCGCAGGCGCTGAACACTCTTCACAAGGTCGCCCCAGCGGTGGAAGCTTCTCGTTCAGCCTTCGTGCCATTTTTAGACTATGCCGGCCTGACCAGTGCTTTCTTGCTACTCCATATCGAAGGTGATGGCGCTTTTCATAGACACGAGCGCTAAGCTTCGCTGACGGAATCCCACCAAGGCGATGTCCTGTTTTTCACAACAGCGAGCGAGAACGGGAAGACCATACAGAGTGTGCTTGGGAATGCTTGCAACCCGCCCACAGACGGGATCGTCGGCGAGGTGAAGAAGCTCCAAGCGATGATTGAGACGTTGAGGAAGGTGAGTAATACGCGCCATTTCTCTCGGAGGAGAGCTCTTGTTCACTGGCGCCAGTCTCCCGAAGGTTACTCAGCCTCGGCATTTCAAGCACAGTTAGCCTTCGGACCACGTATGATGGAGCAGATGCGAAAGCAGGCGAGTACCAAAGCAGATCCTGATCATGCTGTAGCTTCACGTAAATGATAGGTGGCTGCCATCGACAGTAAGAAGCTTGCTGAACAATTTTCTGAAGAGGCACTGAACAAAATGATGTTCGGTGAGTGTCGGCGACCATTCTCTCCGCGATAGCCACGCAACCAGCATTGCTGATCCTTTAAAAATATCCTTGGATAGATAACATGACCTGGTTTGGCCAACAAGCTGGTGTAGAAGCGCTTATTCCGTGAGACAGATCCATTCATTCAACGGACAAACTCACCGAGAGGTTAACATAGGTACATCATTTCTCACCACGACATAGCCACGTCTAAGCACTGGCCTTGTATTCCACCCGAGGCTCTCGCCGCGCTACCAGAGCTTGTGAAGAAGAATTCCGCGTAAGTCTAGAGTGATGTTACTCAGAGACGCCGAGCTGAGGAAACCTGCTCCTTCTAGATGCTGGCAGTTCGCGCCTATGCACCCGACGACAAAGGCACCTAGTCCTTGGGGCTCACGCGTTGACTAAAGATCGGACAGGATGAGTGGTGGGAACCATTTGATGCTTATCATACCTATAATACAGCACATACGTTGATCGTTAATCTATCTGGCAATGGGATATGGAGACTGGAGTAGAGGCTGTTGACGGAGACCGATAAATGCCCTAGTATCATTCGAGGGCGATCATCTTCCAGGCTGAACGTCTTCCAAGTTTAACTCCCAACTAACACCACAGCCGCAGCCGCTTCCTTTCGCATGGGGGTTGTCAAGTACTCTGAAACTACTCCCTATGAGTTCGGTAGCAAAGTCGATGGAAGACCCATTTAGAAGCGACAGGGACACAGCATCCACAAGAACATTGGAAGGTTTGATCGTTGGGTGCTCGAAATGGCTAAACGACGAAATTAGGAAAGCTGACCAAGAAGAATGACCACACGGTAGAACGCACTAGTCCTCTGGGGCTCGTGAAGTCGCAAGCTCAAGTTTGTATTGGTACCCATGGCATCCACCAGATTCAACAATGACACGCAATGCAGAATTGGGATCATGTTGCCGGGTAGCAATGGCACGCAATTGCTAGGTGTACAGCGCGTATTGAGATTAGGAAACTGACGGAAGACGCGGTGAAGTACGGTACCTCTGCAGCACGATCCGTGATGCTTATTCGGACATCTTTCGCAGGCATAAGTTCGACATCTAGTTCCTGCTCTTCAATGTCTTTCTGTGTCGGCGAAGAACGTAGAACTGTTGGATGTGCTGGTGGTTGCTCTGAGATTCCGGCCCTCCGCAATGTCGTCGGTTGGAAGCGGCGGATGTGCGACGTGGATATACATCGCCGTACTGTCCATGCCTGTAAAGTGGGAGTCCAGCGAGAGAGTGAACGAGTTGAAGAACGAAGTGCGCGCAACGACATTTGTGGTCCGACGCAAGGCTGAATCACATCGCGCGAATTACCCTCGGATGTGCTGACGTAATGCCACCAAAGATTACACGGGCGCCTAATACTTGTCCAAACGACGACCACGACGATGTCTGGTACACCGCAGAAAGTCTCCTTCACAGTCAGACGCCCGACGCCCGTCTCGAGGGCCCCTTCTTCTGGTCCAGAGTCTGATAGCGGCTCTTCGTTCAAAGTCCCTTCTCTACCTCGCCATCTCACAAACCTCAATGACTCGAACCCTGGAAGTCCTTTGGCTCGCAGCACAACATCGTCTCCCAAACCAAAAGACAAGGCAGTCGTGTACTACAACGAGCAAGATTCGAGTGATGAAGAGGACGATAATATTCAAGACGAGCTAGTCTCCGGGTTTGACCAGTTTGGCGTGCAGCGGTGTGTATTTCGGTACTTATCTTCTACATACCCAATTCAACTCACAGAAGCCTTGGACCATGGCAATTCTACGTATAGTGTAACACCAAAGAAGAAACCTGAAGGCCCACTCGTGATCCCCGCCTTGAAGAACCGCGACTGGAGAGATCTTGCTCGAAAACGTCGGACTACCAACCAGTTTGTGCCTACGGCCGGTGCCGCCCAAACGGGGGCTGATGGTAGTGTCGGAGGCCTGGGTACACGAGATACGATCAACTCTGGTCCTGTTCTCGTGGGGCTTCAGACGAAGAAGAGGAAGACTGATGTGGAGGCCAGTGTGGAGGTCAAAGAGGAGGAGCGAGACACCGATGTAAAAATGGAGGTTGAAGAGGAAACAGAAGACCAAAAGGCTTTGCGAGCAATCCTCGCTGGCGTTAATGGCTCTGAAGATAATCAACGCAAAATTGACGTCATTCCTGTTTCCGAAGACGATGCGTACAAGCAAGACGTCGTCGAGCTCCCGGAGTCAGCTACTTTGAACGACTACGAGCGAGTCCCTGTGGCTCAGTTCGGCGCTGCACTCCTCCGTGGGATGGGATGGAAAGAAGGAACGGCGGCTTCGAAGAAGGGGAAAGGCCCTGTGGAACCCTACCTACCTCAGGCTCGACCAGCATTGCTGGGCATTGGTGCTAAGGAGAAAGAAGTCTTCGACGACGGCTCTCGAAAGAAAGGAGGAAGCAAACGACCTGAGAAGAGGTATGTTCCCATTGTCAAGAAAGAAAAGGAGGGTACCCCGGACTCCAGAGAAGCCAGGCGGGATAGGGATAGAGATGAATCCTCACGACGTGGCGATAGTTCCAGGAGAAACTCTAGATCTCCTAGCAGGCGGTCTGACCGCCATGACTATGATAGACGATCTAGTCATCGAGATCGAGATTACGACCGAGAGCGCGACCGAGACGATTACAGGCGGTCAGACCGACGCGAATCGCGTCGCGACCGCTCGGCTGAATCAAGTCGGAGGCGCAGAGATTAGAGCCGTTGCATTACATTACAAGTCATCTACACGGTTCGTACAAGTGTCCTCGCCTTGGCATCGTCTGCTGACAGAGTATATAGTCCATATATGTAGTCCTGCGTCGAAAACTAGTGTTCAATAGAGTTGGAGTCTGTTCACGAGTTACGTCCCACTCTCAGAGCCCAACGCCTGCAACAAGTGCGCCTCCCATCAGCGCAGCGAACGCGCCCACAGCGTTGAACAGAGGCTTCTGGGACGCGCCATTCGTGTTGATCTGCCCGACTGGAGCCGTGTTCTGAGCTACAGCAGGAGCGGAGGCTCCACTGATGGCCGAAGAGCTTGTAGGGACCGACGCAGTGGACGTAGCCAGGATAGCTTCAATAAAAGCGTGAGCAACGTTCGTCTCGTCATATCATTCCACTCACTGCTACTGTCATCTTGACCATGGTGACTCTCAGTACGAGGGTGGTCATCTGAGGAAGACCCATCGCGGCTACGTCCTCGATCGTCATCTCCCCCATGTCGGTGAACCGACTCCGTTGAATGAGCTGACTCCGAGCTGAAGTCATCGACACCTGGTAAGGACAAATTCATTAGTATCCAGTGATTTGGGAACCAAACTCTTGGTGTTGCCCAAGGACATGGTACTGACCTTGTCGTCTTGCTACGCCAGCACCGACAGCGCCGACCGCACAGAGCATGGCAATGGCTTGAACGAAGCGCATTTCGGGGTTGAGGTATATGTACAAGGGTAAAGGTGCGAGTGGGTAGGAGCTTCTGGCTACCGTTCATCTGCCATCCTGACGGCATTTATACCTTCATGTCACTTATTTTTGGTTTTCCAGATTGGTCCTCCTTGACGAGAGGAGTTATTGGCTACTCGCATCCATGAGAAACATCAACCAAGTCCAGCAAAAATAAGCTGTGTTCATCGAGGCTACTGAGAAATACATCTCTTCGTCTTGACGTGAAATGCTTGTCCGCAGTTGAAAGCAAGTTCATGAGAGACCTGGGGGGAGCCAGGTATGCATCGGCATATCCAGTTCCATGGTTTCGTTAGAGCTAATCAAGTCCCACTCTCCCACTCGGGTGCTCGTGGCCCGTCGCTCATACTGTCTTTTCGAATCCATCAGCGCTGGCGGTACATTGGCGCTGCGCTCTATTCGATCCAACAACATGGAACGTCTTCCCGTGGCACCCACACCCACGGGTTGGGATACAGTCAATCAAATCCATTGAAAGTGTGTGAACCAACCCCCGGTATGTGGTTTTATCTGTCATACCCGACCGGTGAAGTCAAATGCCTGACCTCTATTTGCTGTAGAGACACCCAAGCCAGACGGTGGCTCCAGTGACTATCGCTAATGGAGTACCAGTAAGTGGGAATGAGTTGAGCATCGTAGATTCATTGCGCAGCCAGAATATGATTGAGTCTAAATACCGCAAATGTTCGACATAAGTGATATGTATGATACATTGGTCAAGATGAATGGAGTCCTATGAAAGTTGAAATGTGAGAAATTTGGCGTGTTAAATGATCAAAAGAGTGGATGTAGTTTCGTGAGTTATTTGCGGCTGCGACCTGACCGAGCGGATGATGCCTTGGAAGACGCTTTCCTAACGGCTTGGATCGGGGCTGGGGGTCCCGCTGGGTCAGGCATTGCATAGAGATATGTTGCTGCTGATCTTGGTGTCCCACTGACGGTGGAAGGGGGCAAAGGCACTCCGGCGGCGGTCCGTGATACACCAGTGTAACTAGTCAATGGAGAATGGGGTGCTTGAGAGGGTGTTCCAACAATGGTCGAGGGAGGCAACGGTACCCCGGCAGCACCTCGAGATACACCGGTATAACTGGTTAACGGAGAATGAGGTGCCTGTGAGGGCGTTCCAGCGATGGTTGAAGCAGGCAATGGGACGCCTGCGCCAGTGAATCGGGAAGTCCCCGTGTAACTTGTCAACGGGCTTCGCGAGCGTTGCGGCGGAGTCGTCAAAGAGTTATCGTCACTTCCCAAACCCGACGACTGATCAGACGAGGACATTGAGTCATCAGCATCACCACCGAAAAGTGAACGATCGGGGATTACAGCATCGCCCATTCCACCTGGCATTGTTTCGAACGATGGTGGTAGATGCTGTCCCTGGGACGGAGCAGGAGTAAATGAAGAGGGAACGAATCCTACGGGCAAACGACCGTCGGGGAGGATGATTGGAGTTGTGGAAGGTTCAGGTACGCTAGGAGGAGCTGGCGGAGGAGCTGGTTCTTGTGACGAGTCTGGGGGAAGAGCGCGTATTCGATGAGCATCTTCAGGACTGAGGAAATCACCCATGCGACGCGGTGGAGGAGCATCAGAGCTAGATCGAGTGTTCAGAGATGGAGGTCGAGACTAGCACACAAGATTAAGCGTGTTCGTAGTACTTTCGAAGGAATAAAAACGCACTGGGGGTTCAATGTTGATGTCCGGGATGGTGTTCATTGAGCCCTGGCTCTGACGTCGTGCTGAAGGGGGCCTCGAGTGTTTGGAAGAATCAGAAGAACTTGAAGATGATCGTGTTCTAGTGTAGACACCTTTTGTAGCGAGGGCTTCCAACGCCTCTAAATTTGCCATGGCTGTTCGAGGGGAAGGACCCGCTTGAGTAACAGCGATGGTGGGTGGACTCTGCAAACGGAATATTCAGTCATGAAAGAATGATGAACATGGAACTTATACTCACTATAGAGGCGTCTGGATGAGGATTGGGACTCGCGTTGGCACTGAGAACTTCAGGGATGATGCTCATCGGGCTGTGACCCGTTGGGGCATTGACCATTTCGAATTGGGAGAACGATGTTGAGTTCGACTCTGGTGATGAACGGCGAATGTGATCTAGAGAGCGCATAGAACGCATAGAGCGACGAGAACGAGCACTACTAGGAGCAGGAACATGAAGAGGGGGGTCATCCCGCGGGGTTCCGTGCATTGTAGGAGGTCGACTGAGTTCATGCGGAGGAGGTAGATGGATGTATGAATTTCGATCGCTCAGAGGGATCCCGTCAGGTGGCACTTCAGTGCGGCGGCGTCCACCGCTCGTTGAAGGGGGAGGGGGAGGAATTGGTGTTGGAGGCTCGGAGGGGGCACGACGGGGAGGTTCTCGAGGAGGGGGTGGCGGGGGAGTCGGCACATCATCTGAATCAGATAAAGGTGAAATCGTGCCAGTGTCCCCCGAATCATCATAGTATGATTCGTCCTCTTCGTCTTCATATCTCCTGGTCGATTGTCCTCGAGTATACCCTTCATGGAATCCCATGTCTCGACCTCGACTAAATCCTTCTTTAAGACCAATCTTCCTGCCCTCCTCTCTGGCTAGAAACACAAGGTTTTGCTCACGTAACTTATGAGCGGTACTTCTGTCTTTCGCAGCCATCTTCTCTGCTTCGTGCCTTTGCATGTCAACCACTTTGAGCACCTCTTGAGCCCTGTAGATCTCGTTTTGGGCCTGCTCGAGGCGACGCTTGTACAGCCTATACGTAGAGAGTGAGTTGGTCATCATTCGAGGATAGAGGAAGAGTAGACTTACTCTAAAGATTCGTGAGCACTGGTAGCTTCACGTACAGCCGCATTCTTCGCATCATTGACAGTTCTGAGCTGTATCAAAACCTCCTGCACCTTTCTCTCCGCCTCATCCGCGCGATTACGTTCTATCTTTAGCTGCTCTGTAAGAGTGACGAGAACTCGTTGCAAATGCAAAGCTTCTCGGGCCTCTTGTTCAAACAAGTTAGCCAGCTCTTTCGTGGACTTCTTCCGCCGCTCCCGTAGCGAGGTAGGCTTCCGCTCCGACGAAGAAGTATTACGTGAAGTGTCAGTGTCGAATTGGGGATGTGGGAGCGTTTCCCCGGGGGGCGGAATAAGAAGGGGTATGGGTGATTGAAGAGGTGAGAGGGACATTATAGTTATTCTGAAGAACATCCACTAATGAGCTAAGTTGTCAGCCCCGGTATTCCATGTGGACATACCGTTAGTCGTGAGGTCAATTCGTGCTGCAAAATGATCGTATGGCCAACCAGTGGACCATGTACGCAGTGGGCTTGGACAGGAACCCAGCCGCCAGTGAGTATCTGGTAAGAAAAGCCAATAAGTTTAAGAATCAAGTTTCTCAGAAGAAAAAAGCTAGAACTGACCAAAGAAACAGCTTTTAGAAGATGCCAAAAGCTGTTCGTTTGTTTGTCGAGAATGAGAAGTGGCACCGCGAACGGCTAATTGTAGTCACGTGCAGTCCTCCCTGCAGGGGTACTCAGGGAAAGATGGAAGCCCCTGAGCCTTATGAATGCCTGCTCGACAGCGTAGACGCAAGCCATTTTGTGCGAAGACGAGTTCATGGCCCATATGCATGTCATTAAAAGTAAATCATAGCTTTGAGTCTCCCCGCCTTGGTAGACACTACCAGAAAACGCCCAACAACTGCCACCACTACCAAGTTCTGTGCCAACATCGCCAAACAGGGGGCAGGCTATAAAGCCACATCCAACCTTCACAAGTTGCATATACGTTCTCTTCCCGCAACCACATCCTCAAGCTCTGCTCATGATGGCTTTCGTTGACAATATCTCCATCACCGAACATACGACCTCGTCAAACCCTCATCCACACGTCTTGTATTGCGTCAAAGTACAGGCCAAGGGCGGGAAGCAGTATCAAGTCTTCAAACGCTTCTCAGAGGTATTCCAATTCACATGAGTATTTCTTATCTCTACTCACCACTCTGCATAAGTTCTACAAGCTTCACGAAGCTCTCGGCGATCCATACACGCTCCCACCAAAGGACGTGTTGACAACTACGCTACAACCAGGCGCGTGGCTCAGCGACGAAAGACTCTCCGAGCGCAAACTGGGCCTCGAAGCCTACTTGAATAACATCGTTGGCGATGAGATTGTCTCGGGAAACCCACTGCTCGTTGAATTTCTCCGTGACGTCAACGAAGATGTCGTTCAAGAGATGTGCTCTACCGGGCCGTCTCTAGCTCAAGCAGCCCAGGGAGCTACGGGAGGGAAGCAGGTGGCCGCGGCTTATTACGCTACTTGGTCGGCTGATAGCCACCCGCCTAACAAAATCGACTTCTCCAAGTTTGACATCTTGTTTTACGGTGAGCCATTCAAATTGCATATCTTCCTAGACATTTCTCACCGAGAAAAAGCGTTCGTGACTCCAAATTCCTCCTCAACTATTAGCTGGGACTCTGGTAGTCAAGAAACCTTGAGGACCCTAGTATCGAGTGCGCGTCAGAGTGGACAAGGGACAAAGATAGTTTTGTCGATTGGTAACTTCTTTTCTGGGGTCCATCTTCGTTTGAAAGCTAAATAGACTTTAGGCGGGTGGGGTGGAAGTTACTGGTTCTCCCAGTCGATGAGCAATGTCGACAATCGGAGGAGACTGTCCGGCTCACTGATCGACGCTGTGAACAAATTTGGTCTAGATGGTACGTACCTAATTCTGTGGTGTTTGGGCGTCCCACTGATTCTTTGTAGGTGTGGATATCGACTGGGTATGTCTAACGACACCGATCTGTTGTGCACCCTATCCCTTTCTCATTTCCAATACAGGAGTACCCTAACTCACCTGGCTCCGGGAACCCGTTCTCCAGAAACGACGCAGCGAACTTCTTGGCCTTCCTCAAAGTCCTTCGAGCTGGGCTGGGATGGAACAGGATCATCTCAGCAGCTGTCGCTCACCAGCCTTGGGTTGGACCTGACGGACGCGCTTTGAAGAACGTCACTGAATACGCTGCTCAGATGACATATGTCAATATAATGTGAGTACCCTGATCACCCGTTCATAGCTTTACTTGAAATGATCGAAACAGGAACTATGACGTCTGCGGAGGAGCGGCACCTCCCGGTCCCAACGCACCACTAGGTAAGACGACTAAGACGTGTCGACAGATGTTTCTCCGCTAATTGCACTTTATCCAGGGAATAATTGCAACTCTGATAGACTTGCAAGCTCCAATGCCCAAGCTGCGGTGGCTGCATGGACCGCGGCTGGATTCCCGAGTAGCAAATTGCTGCTTGGGTTGCCTCTCTATGGCTACGTGATCAGGAGCTCGTCGAATAAGATGTTCACATCTGATGGGTGTATTGACGCCATGGCGTTGGAGAAGGTCGGAATACATGCTCGGCCCAGAGAAAGTGTAGATCAAGGTCTAGCGGCGGCGGGTGATGTCAGCCGAATGTGGGGGCAGCAGGTGGCTTTCAGCGATCTTCTCGCCAATAAGATCATCAGGAAACAGGACGGAAAATACGTTGCGGATTCAGGCTACCAGCGAGGTATGTGAAGTGCCAAGAAAGCTTTAGCCAGGCTCACTCACTTCGACTCGATAGGCTGGGACAATTGCAGCTCGACTCCGGTGAGTGGGGTTCTCTGATAGGATAGACTCGGACACATGACCCTTTCATAGTTCTTATTCAACCCCGGGAGAAGCACGTTCATATCTTACGACGACAACGATTCGCTCTACGCGAAAGCGCAGTTCGCTAAACAAAAGGGCCTTGGAGGGTGCTTCACATGGTCCTTAGATCAGGTACGTCGGTCGTTCCACAGTTGACGATTGAAACTGACACCTTGGCCGTGTAGGATGACGGACTTTCTCTGCAATATGCTATCCGCGCTGGCTTGTTCAAGTAAGCGTGTAGGGCTACATAAGGATTCATACTGTTCATAGACTCGTTACATACAGTGGACTTTCGTGCATAGTAGACTTAATCGTCATATCAGCCAGGGAACACCCCTATTTCAAAATGAACTTCGTTTCTGGGGGCAGATCGCTCCGTCTTGGCGATGCGACTCATGATCGCTGGCGTCGTCTCTTCAATAGCCAGTATGTTAGGAAGATCATTACGAGCAAGAATATGACTATGAAGCTGATCAGCAAAGGGAATTCTTGACTCCACGCAAGTAATCCGTTACCTCCTCCAATGGCAGCCCCAGCGATTACGCCGTTGTCAGGCCGAGTCTTGTGGCATTTTATTTCTCGATAGCTGACATTAAAGTGTATTGTTAGCGCTTTCTGCTATGAGACTGCCAAAGAAGCCAGGTATACTTACTCTTGATCGTAGCACGGGTGTGATGTTGGGGCAGCGCTGCGCGTCGGTCGATTGGCTTTGAAATTCTTGATGTTGGCTTCATTGAGAGTCCGGGTGGTAGTTGGCATGATCGTAGATGCTCGGTGATAGCTGAGGTTGTTTGGATGTGAGCGCGTGAAGAGGGGAATGTATGGTTGATGAAAGGCTGGAAGACGCTTTATAAAGCTTTCAGATTTGAAGGTCAATCCAGCTTTGGCAAGCTAATCCAGGTATGCATGGAATGTGGCTGCGATGAGCTGTAGCGAGTCACCCACAGTGAATCCACGGATAGGTTGGCCTCATTGGTTGTAGAGAGTGGCCACTTCGGTGGCGGCGCCTCCTGCGTGGTCAACGACAAAGACGACCGCCGTTCCTAGAGGCTACTAGTATGGCGAATTGCAGAATTACTTCGACGAAAAAACAATGGATTTATGGATGGCAACATGAGATTCAATATCGAAACCGACTAAGCGTGTGTAGATGGTGAGCATGAGTGCAGAGTGAACCAGTAGGAATAAAGATAAGGCAAGGGTATGGGCAGAGTGGTTGAAGGGGATGGTATAGACTTCGAACGGAGAGCTTTAGACAGGAGCAGGATCGGGGAGTGGAACGTAGTCTTTTTCTTTCGTGTTCTTGCGACTTTGTGGGGTCGGTTTGAAGGCCTCAGGTTCTGACGCGAGTCGTCGTTTGCGTCGTTTTAGGAACCAGTAGACAAGGAAAGCAATCAGAGACAAGCCAACAACTAGAAGTTGAAACTTGTCAGAATAGATATGAGTCTCCCATGTAGTGAAATCCTCACCTCCTCCGATAACCGAGCCTGCAATGATGGCAGCTTTGTTATTTGAGGGACATGGAATCTGTTTACCGCTAATATACCGTCAATGGGGGATTCCATCTAGAGGACATAAAACCAGAACATACTCTTTGTCATAGCATTTACGACTTGATCCAGAGTGCACAATAATTGGTGCCCCAACAACGCCGCCACCACCGCTTTTCGTACTACTACTTTTGGAGCCCGAACTTTTGCTGCCCGAACTCTTGCTCGAAGAACCACGGCCTCCTCCACCTCCACCTCGGGCATCAGCGACGTCAGCTTGAATGGCCAACGCCAAAGCGAACAGTAGGACGGGACTGATAGTCGTTGTGACAGGTTGTGATTGTGATGAACATTTGTGCATGTGGATCGCGAACGAAGCTGTCGTTGCTCGGGGGGACGGGAGATGAGATATGGCTTCGGATAGCACACCAAAGCCGATCTTATAGGCGTCGGGAAATGCAGTACAGTTAGTTGAAATGCATATCTTGTGACAGCGGAGTGACATAAACATTCCAAAACGAGCCAACGGTGTCACTCTCCCTTGTCTCTCACCTTGTCGCGTCGCGTCGCGTCGAAACTACCTACTCCCTCTTGATCATGTCACGCCGTACACGCGCCCGCAAGTCAGCCCCCGAGATACCACCTCCCACACTTCCAAACACTCCTGAAACCCCAAATGTCAATCCTGCGCAGCCCAGCAAGACAGTCAATGCGTACTGGACGCGCGAGGACGAATTCAAGTTACTCCATTACCTCGTTGATCACAAAGCCGAAGCTGGAGATGGTGGAAGTTTTCCCATGTCTGTCTTTTCAGGTGCATCACTGGTTCTGGATGCCGATGTGGTGCGCGGAGGGCCCAAAACGGCCATGGTATGTAAAAACAAGTGGCAGGCGGTGCGTTCTAATTTCCTCTCCTCTCACGCGCCGGCATGCTGACACCGCTTGGACCTTCTAGCTCCGTAATACCTACGCACTTGTGCTGTGGCTCAAGTCGCTATCTGGCTTCACCTGGTCAGACGAGCACGGCATGAACGTAACTGCAGCTACCACCAACAGCTGGAATGCCATTGTCAAGCAAAAGCCCAAGGCAAAGCAGTTCAAGAATAAGGGCTGGCCATACCTCTCCCTTGTCACGGACCTCGCGCCCTCAAAGCTTCGGGGTACCTTTGTCTACCGGCCTGGATCCCAGTCAACATCCCAGTCAACAAATGCACCGTCGCCAACTCCCGAGGCTGAATCTCATGATTCCGAAGGTACTCCAGAGCCGAGTGGAGAGGTAGAGCAAGAAGCCACTATCGTGGATCCCGATGAAGACTCTGACCATGTATGTTCCCATTGTTGTCGTTTTTCGACCATATTGATACTGGTTTGAAGGTCCCTCTACCGACTACCACACCATCTCGCAAGCGCTCCGCCGCTCCTGCCAGCGCCCCAGTGTCGACCAAGAAGACAAAGCTGACCCCTCAAGCAAGTCTTCTACAAGGGCTGAGCACCTCCATTGAGCGATTCGGAGAGAGCTTGGTGACTGCACTTGCAGCCCCATCGTCAGCTGTCCCACCTACTCCCCAACGTCGTCAACACAGTGTTGCATTCGCTCTCAAACATGAAGGCTGGCTTTCCCGTGAGCATCATATCTCCTTTCTTTCGCTGTTGGAGAAGAATACCAACATGGTGGATGTCTATACGACACTTGCGGACGGTGATGAAGAGTTTCGCAAAGATTGGGTCCGCTCGAAGCTTGGACTTGATTTAGATTTAGATTTAGGCTTTTAATTTCCAGATATAAACCTCTAGACTTATACCTCCCCCCGTTCACGTAGTAATATCTGATAACTTGTCCACATTTCCTCCGCTATCTTGTCTCGAAATTCTGTTGCCCGTGTTCGCTCCGCTCGATCTGCTGGACCATCCGCAAATTCCCCAACATCCTCTTCTCCATTCAAGGCAAGTGCATCCATTGTTTGTTCGAGCTCAGACACATCTGTGGGGTCATGGATGTCAATAAAGTTGTGAGCAGCAGCGAGAGCGGGTGGAATCTGTGCTTGAATCTCCATTGGGTATTCTGGCGCATGGTTCAGGATGTCCCAACGGCGTTTCACCACACCAAAGATTCTCTCAACCACATTTCGAGCTTGAGCGTGACGGAGATTAAACAACTCTTCCTTGTTCGCTGGACTACCTCGAATACATATGTGAGCATACTGATATGCAAGTGTTATATATCTCACCGTATATCAGCTCTTCCCCATTCCGCAAGATGGTAGCGGGCTCCACGGTATGGCACCAGCAGATGGTCACATATGCCAAAGCCCGCATCAGCAAGATAATACTTCCCGTCAGGGATTGGGAGATCATTCAAGCGAGCATCTTGGTAGAGAGCACCGTCAGCGGCTGAGCCTTCCCATCCACTGACCATGTATTGAAAACGCATGGGCTGGAATGAACAGCATGCAAGGCAGTTCTGTGAGACGCTGCCTTTCCGATTCCGAGAAGCATGGCGCTCAGCCATTGGTGTCCAACAATTGATATGTGTGCCGTCCATCGCACCCAGAGCGCCACGAAAGAAAGGGAAGAACTTGGGGTTGTCTTGAATGAATGCTGGAGTGGGATCGTCAATTTGTGGGAGCCTAACATATTTTGTATAGAACGGTGGAGACGCCAACGCCTTGAGGATCTTGGAAAAATATCTAGAAGTAGAGTCAGAGCAAGAGCAAGTCATAGCAGAAGTTCACCAATTACTCACTTGTTGATGGTAGTATGAGAGTGTTGAAACCTCTCTCCAACATGGCGGCTGGAAAGTCCTGTTACACAAGTGTACAGGAAAATTGCAAGTTGTTCCTCCAAGGAGACAGCGCGGCTATCTTCCAGGCCACATGTAACACGTAGCTCTGCAACAAGAGCAACAAAGACATGAAGCCGCATTCCTAGTTCATTCCAAATGCGATCGGGGTGTCCATGGATAAGCTCTTGGACCCAGGCATGGCCAGAGAGAGCTGAGGTATGATATGGCTGCTTCCAGTAGCTGGGAGTTGCATAGAGCGCTGCGGCAACTCCGATAAGGTGTATAAAGTAGGCTGCAGCTGCAAGGAGCCGCCGACGGGCGATGGCGTGAGGGATATTGCGAGTTCGAGCCATTCAATGCTGTCAAAGGAGACCTCCTAGTCTCCTTTTTATCGAGCGCTTACCATTCAAGCCGTCGGTCATTCACCGGGCCGGCCGTCAGTCGCTGTCACGCCATCAGCGCGATCATTTCAACTAGCTACCATAAATAGAAAAGCTCGGTAAATTTAAACCAGTTTATCGTTACTGGCCACGCCCTAATTAGATGTGCTAATGTACACAATATGGGACCCACAACGGGCAACTAAGCCATCCAATAATATATTCTCCAGAGAGGTCCTAGTTTTCCTGCAATGCGACGATTTCTTTGTTCGTCGTCAGCTTTGTCATTGTCGTCTTCTTCATGTTCATCCCTCCGGAGATCCACTGTCCCTACATCAACTAAATCACTATACCATAGGCCACCCCTCCGACGCCTCGAGGTTTCAGCTTCACCCGATCCAGTCGGAAGGCCCTTGTCTGCACCAGGTCGGCGGATTAACATCCAACCCGTAAACATGATAGCCATGACAGGAATTTCGAGATAGAATGACACGAAGTCCACAGCAGAGAAGTGAGGGAAGACCGATGACCAGCCTTGGACTGCCATAGTTGTCAGATCATGCTATGATGCGATACCGGACGGTAAACTCACTGATAATCAATGCGGTAACACTGACAATCTGAAAGTAGTAAAATCGTGAGTACAAGGACGAGCCCTTCCATAGTGGGATTGACTCACGACAAACATGGGACCCCATGGCCACGTCCAAGAGGCACGAAATTTCAGTTCCTCCAGTGATCTACCTTGGGCTAGCCATGCCTTGCGGAAACGCCAGCTAGCTAGTCCAATTGATAGCCAGGCGATCTAAAGTTTCAAAGAAACGATTGTTTCACTCCCGCTACTCAGATGATCAAAGGGATGGCTATCATACCTGATTCGACACGCCCACAAGGTTCTGCAACCAACCCCATAGTTCACCACTTCCAATAAAGCTAGATCCGAAACACAGCGCGCTGATACTGCTCGTCAGTAACAGCGACGGAAGCGGTACACCTCCCTTCGTGGTCCACATGAAGACTTTCGGCGCCTGTTGCACTGCTGCCAGCCCTGTACGTCCCTCAGCCTCAACAATGCAGAAAAGGAATGATATGTGAGTTGCATACCATACAGGACTCGGGTACCAGCGAACAGCGCATGGTTTCCAGCCGAGAGGACGGACGACAGAATGACAGTGTTCATGAATGAGCCTGCGACCTCTGAATAGATGGTTCAGTTGAGCAGACGGGCATTATCCGCATCGCATACGTACTAGAACCGGCACGCTCAAAAATGATGGTAAAGGGAGAAGTAGTCGTGCTCTTGTTGGATAAATTTGGGTAATTCCATGGCACTGCACAACAGCAGCTCCGTCAGCGGAGGTATACCCCGCATGCTAGAAGCCGAAACGTACCATTGAGTCCAATGAGAAGAATGCTCAGGATGTAGAAGATCATGATTCTGAATGAGAATTGATGTTACTCTGGTTAATGTCGATGACCACTGGGCATGGGCTCACCTCCAAAATACAGCCTTCACCACGCGGGGCATATTACGCGAAGGATTCTTCGTCTCGCCTGCTGTGATACCAAGACTCTCCGTCCCACCATCTTCAAACAGTCAGCAAACAATCCTGATAGCCGATGTTACGCTGGTACTCACAAGCAAAACTAGCCGTAACAAAAACCCTTGCGAAGCCTCCAAACCCACCACGGAATGGAGCCCCTTCAATACGCCAGTTCGATCCCCCAATATATGTATGATCCGTATTAACTCCAACATTCACCAGAATACCCAAGATAATGAAGACGAGGATTGTGGCGACTTTCAATGACGCCAACCAATATTCTACAACAAACAGCCACCAAGTAGTTGAGTCCGCCCATCCGAGAAGAACGCATACGCCAAGTAATGAACCACGCACCCATTTCACCGTATGCTTTGACATGAACCGCGTTCAACCCCACAAGGAATATCCAGAATGCAACACTAACGATCCATGTGTGCGAAGGGGTCCAGAACTGCAGCACCAATTGCGCAGCTGTCAAATCTCCAGCGACAGACACAGCGTCGTTAAACCAGTAGTTCCACGACAGAGCGAACCCATACGAAGGAGAGAAGAACCGCGTTGCATACGTGTTGAAAGAGCCTAATCCGCGGACAAGCGATGAATTCAAACATAGGCCATGTATCATTCGTGAGACGTTAACTCACCAGCTACTGGGTATTGCGTCGCCATCTCTCCAAGCAGCAGCAAAGTCACATAGACGATGAACCCAACGAGTGAATAGCATATAAGCATCGCCGCTGGTCCGCCTTGCGCAAGAGACCTCCCCGTGCCCAGAAACAGACCAGTTCCTATCGTCCCAGCAATGGCTATCATCTGCACCTGTCGCGCAGAAAGCCCTCTTTGTAGGCCATGAGAACGAGATGTACTCTGGTCGACGGGTGGTAAAGGGAGGACGTCATCGTCGACCGGAACGGGCGTTTCTGCCTCTGCAATGGACGTTTTCGACGGGCTGCCCATGGATCCAGAGGCTCCAGAAGTACTAGAAATTGCCCCATAGCTCCGATGCGACTGAGATTTATAGAGAGCTTGACTCGGCGAAGGTGGCTCGTTGGTAACAGGGCCCATCTCCAGTTGAATCAGGATCCAACCTTGCAAGCGCGTGGAACTTCACCGATTTCGCCTTACCATCCAACCGCTTGCGAAAATTGTATTGATAGCGTCTTCGAGCGCACATATGGTGCAATCGTGTTGGGAGGATGAAAACAAGATGGTCGAGGCTCCAAACGCGTTGATTTGATTTTATCCGTTCCGACTGGTGGACGAGTAAAGTGACATCGATCAGGGATATCCCGTAGGTAACACATGTGCATGGAGGGTATATACATACGCACATCCGGCAGTAGAGTAAATTATACTACGCAGTTTGGGTATTACAACTGCCCAACAACCGAGACCCAAATTAGAAAACAAGTGAACTCCAGGACACAAAATCTGTTGCTACAATAATATAGAGGAAAATCGTCCATGAATCGAAATTAATTCAACCAGAGAGTTGGGGATGTTCAAGTTCTCGAAAATGGAAGTTTCAAAGGAGGGACCTCCAGCCCGCTTCACGGCACTTTTTGACCAGGCGTTTGACTTCTTGAGACCGGGCGCGAGTAGTGACCAGGAGAGTATCAGGCATGTCAACGATGACGAGGTCGTCGACACCAAGGCAAGTGATTAAACGTCCTGATCCGGGGACAACGATACCACCAGCCATCTGCTCTGTCAAAACTGCGCAACAACAATGAGTTTCAACCAGACGTCGCCGAGAGTCTACTCACCCAAATTACCATCGCCGAGGACACGCGGCTGGTTTGCTTCCGCAGGTAGCAAATCAGCCAAGGAAGAGAAATCACCAACGTCGTCCCAACCTAGGATGAAACAATTCAGGACGTATTCACAAGCTGGAGAAAGTTAACACATACCAAACGTAGCTGGAACGACAGCTACTCGGCCTTCAATGGCGGCTGGTTCGGCGACAGCATTGTCAATGGGTATTTTCTCTAAAGTCGGCCACACTTCGTCCAAGGTCTTCTGTCTCAGCACCTCGTCGTCCCAAACAGAACCTATCTGCATCAAGCCGTCATACAATTCTGGCTTGTACTCCTTCAACAGTTGAAGAAGAAAGCTGGCTTTAGTCACGAACATCCCAGCGTTCCAGCGGTATTTTCCCGTGGCGATGTAGGCAGCGGCCGTCCTAGCATCAGGCTTTTCTTTGAAGCTAGAGACTAGGCGCGCATTGGGTGCTTCGGTGATGTTCAGCTTCTCTCCAAGACGGACGTAACCAAAGCCAGTGGACGGATGAGAAGGGGCGATTCCGATCGTGACGAGATAATCTTTCCGGGCTACTTCAACCGCTTCTGCGACCGCCGCAAGGAAAGCATCATCACCAGAAATCATATGGTCCGCAGCAAAGGAACCAATGACGGCATCTGGGTCACGATGGGCAAGAACAGCCGCTGCGAGACCTATGGCGGCCATAGAGTCCTTAGGGCCTGGTTCACACATGAGGTTGTGCGGCAGGAGATCGGGGAGCTGCTCTCGTATGACTTTGATATGACTCGGTCCGGCGACAATAGTAGTCCTACTTGGAGACGACAGCGGCAAGAGTCGATCCCATGTAGCCTGAATCAAAGATCTGCCCTTTAGAGTGAGGTCTAAGAGAAACTTGGGATGCTCTTCTCGAGACAAGGGCCATAGGCGGGTGCCAGCGCCACCCGCAGGGATGACGACGTAAAAGCCGGGAATGTCCCGAACTGAATGCGGAAGAGTTATGGTTATGTTTTCACCCAAGGGCGAAGCGTGGTGAACAGCGGAAGTTGTGGCGATTGAAGGGATGGCTTGCGTTGGCGTGGTAAGGAAGGGGGATCTGGCGCGGAGTTGTGGACTGCCTGGTACAGCAGGTGTCATGAAGCCAGGTGTTCCGGTCCTGTTGGAATAACCCTTTGGACGAGTCAACATTGAGAACGATCCGGGGTAACATTGGAGGGGGAAGCGTGCGGGGACTTGTACGTCCGGAGCACGGGTTTAGGCGAGCGCCTCGACCTGATCATCTAGACAGCATGAACGCCGGACAATCCCAAAGCCTGGACCAACAAACTCCCAATGGCGGAGAGTTGGAGAAACACACTGATGTGTATACTCACCTGTAGGCCATCGCGAACTTGACGTTCAAGGCTATTATTTGCCATTCTCAATTCGGCGCATTCTTGTTTGAGATCAGCGAGTTCGACACTCTGCATATAGGTGATAAGACACGTCCGCGAATTCCCAGCAAGGGTGATAGATACCTGCTTCTGAACTGCACCCAAAATTTGTGCAAGCATGAACTCGACGTTGTTCGGAGCAGCGGAGCCATTTGTCTGCGCATTAGGAGTTGGGGCGAAGAGGCTTGAGGAGGAGGACATGGTGGTGGTACGAGAGAAAGGAGTGGTGGAAAGTGAAACAGAACGAATCCCAAGGCTATTTATTTATTTATTATATACCGACCAAAGACTCTGGCAGAAATCGACGGCTCGGCCATTGCCGAATCTGGAACGCGCACAGGCGCTGGGGTGTTTTTCGACCTTGGTGGTGGCAAAGTTAACCCGGAAGGATCATCATATGACAAGACGACACGAGAACGAACGTGTCGCGTCAATTCTCATCATTGTCGCCGTCAAAGCCCCGATTCAACAACCAAAAGTTAAGCTCAAGGTAAAAAAAAAACATTGGAAAAATACAATAATATTGCGGGATAATGAGGCCTGAGGGCGCTTGCATCTGACTGAGCGCTAATTGACCAAGATGAACGTCGACTTTCTTTCATCCTTCGGAAGCCTCGACGAACTCGTCCAGATCATCTACCAAGGCGCATACCGCTTTGTCGTGCTCTCGTCTGTAGACGAGTCTAAATGGTCCATCCACCTTGGCCTCTCAGGTTCAGAGGGCCGTTGGTGGCGCGGTTTCTGGACACAAGATGATGTCCAAAATCTCGTTGTGCGTGACCCACGGCTAACTGAAATCACCTCCAATAAATGGACATTCATACTGATCAATTCCGTCTACACAGGGACCGAACCCATCTTCCATCCTACTCGACACCTTTGCCGAGAAACTCGCAGCTTCTTTGACAGGTGGCGACCTCTCCATAACAGACTGGTCCGCCGACCGCAACGCAGAAATCAAGGTAAAATCAACACTACCGTCTACGTGGTCCATTCAAAAGTCTAAATCTCACCTTAAACCCGCAGCTTACATTCGGCCCTACTTCTAAACGCCCCCTCCACGTCCCGCTCGTCGAATTAACCTCGGAAGAGGCAGCATCACATGCAACAGACGTGTTCTTGGAAGTATGTCTGGTCAAACCGTCCATATATTTCGCCAATCTGACTATCCGTCTCCGAAGATTGCCCTGCAAGCAAAGACAAGAAACCATCGGGTGAATCCCCCTGCCTATGCCGCCACGTCGACGCGATCCTTTTCCCCGCCTCGGAATCCCAGTGCGTGCAGCGTGCCTCATCGCGTCTATATCCCTTTATCTTTGATTATTCCATGCTTACTGGGTATACCTCCCGGGTACCACGCTTCTAGTTTCCGATTCCAATGCAGAACCCCGCAACGATCATGCGCAGTCCCCTCCAAGAAAGAGGATAGATCCCCCTAAACCCTCTCCTGTGTCGAACATAGACGGCCCTACACGACCGTTCCCCTCGACGTCCACATCTTCCTTGAAGCCCGATCCACGACACGCAGCACCGAGTAACCCGATCAAGAAAGCAACCGCATCCACATCTCAGTCCAGTGAGTCTTGATTCCATTCCCTAGACCCTTTCGCCATTGTTACCCACTTCACTAGTCTACTTACACTTGATTTTAACTTTCTAAAGAACCCGCTCCGCCGAAGCGAAATAAGGGAGCGTCCCTTGCGAACCCGAGCAAGAAAGCGAGAAAGTATCAGGCTCTTGAATTCGCAAGTGATGACGACGAATGAGGGAGTTCTTTAATAAAGCCATTCTTAACCCCGATGTCCGAAAGGTGCCTGCTCTCAAGTCTCAGCGACGGTGATCATGTTTCTGTCATATCTCTGTATCTGTGTCTATCACATTACGCCCCAATACCAACATTATTCCAAGAAAAATCAAACACAGAGAACAAAGTAACCAAGATGTAAGTCAAGAAAACAGCCAACTATGCAAAACAAAACGAACGAAGGTAAGTAGGGAAACAAGCATACATAGAGGCGTGCATAAGAACACATTGCTAGATGGCGATACAATGCGGGGTGGAGATGATGCATGATGATACATATTATGTAGCCAAGATAGGATGAGGGGCTATACCAGCGAGCTCTGCTCGAGGTTGTGTCGCAATAGCACATCTTGCACTGTAAGCGAAGTTAGAAGATGTTCAGAATATGAAAGAACGAGATAGGACTGACCGTTTTGCAGAATATGCAGTGTAGATGAAGTATCCTACAAGCGGAGCTTAGCGTTCACAACCACTTGGGCTCCGGAAAGGCGTCTTACAATTACGGAAGTAAAATGACAGTAGAATGCCCTTGCTTGAGGAGAGCACTGTTTGTGGATACCAGCTTTTGACCGCGTAGTCAGCACACAAGATGACGAGGGTATATACGAAGCGACTCACCAAACTTCTTCCGTAGATCTATCAGTGCGAAAGGCCGCGAAATCAGCACAGACTCCGTAGTTCGACTAGCGTACTCACAATTAGATGCATTATTAAAATCGTTCGGTCGGTCACCATAAGATATCACATATTTGGCAAACTTGATGCCAGCTTGTAGTTTCGCTTTTAAGATGTCGCATTTATCTACACAAAGGGAGGAGAAGCATGAGTGAGCTGAAAGGGGGACGAAGAAAGAATGGAATCATCAGCATACTCAAGAAGAGAATGATATTGGTATCTTTCAAAAGCCGGTTCGATACGATAGCTTTCCATAGCAAAATAGAATCCTCCTGTTCACGAGGTCAACGAAAGGCACAAAACGCGCGAAAAGAACGGCCACTTACCAGACGGTTGACCGACGGGTCTTCTTGCAAGACCTGGTCGAAGCAACTTATCGGAGCCAGAAAAATGATAGCATTCACATCATCGAAGTACGGCACCCAGGCAGCTGTCGAAACCTCACTTAGCAACCGCATGGCTACTGAATAGAGGAAATTACTCACCACGCTATCGATGGGAAAGACATATCCCATGGGAGGAAATTCGTCAAACTCGGACACAGAAAGTGCGAACTGCAGTACGCACCAATGATCTTTGGCCACCGACATCAAAAACCCTCCACTCGTGGCTCAGCATATTTCCTAGCAACGGGATATTGGTGTCGGTGGGAAATCCCCAAAGTATGGTATCGATATCATACCTGATTTGAGTTTGAATCGATGCTCAGAAACCCCCAGTGTCTTCAGACGGGCACGGAGGATGTCATCTAAAGCAACACGAACATCAGACTACCCAAAAGATGTGATAAACATAACTCTGAAGGTACTCACCATCAGAAGGCATGTACTTCGGGGCGGTGACACGGTCCAACGAGTCCAAGAAACTATCAGATATCATGTACTTCAGTCCCCATCACCATCGGTGGCGACATGTATCACGTACAATCCAGCCATCTCTTCAAGCCGAAGTTTTTGCACCTCCAACAGCTTTTTGACCGTCGGATCGGTCGCCAACTGTCTCATGTCGGCTGAACATGCGTGTAGCACCATCCCGGGATCCTTTGGATCATCCCAGACGACCTCTTCTTGATCATCATTTCGCTCCCGAGGCAAGAGTCGACCCAATGCACCCTTCCACGCCGCACCAGCGTAGATTGAGGGCTCTACTGGAGGAACGTTTGATCTGTTAGAGTATCGTAGGGGAGTTAGCCGCGTAGCTTCCAATTCAAAGGACCCAGTCGGAGCCAGCGTCCGTATGAGAGCATGCTCAACGGAAAGGAGGGGTGACAACCGCATCTTGAGCTTGAGTAGATCGGGAGAAAGCTTCGGATAATCTGCGTCGACTATAGGGGAAGGGGAACGGGAAGAAGGAGGGGTGTCGTAACCAGAAGTTACGCGGGAATGGGCATCCTGTGCTTCGGTCATGGCATCAAGAATCAGCCGTATGGACCGCACGACGTTGAGTTGGATAACGGCTCGCCATAGAGCTCTCTCTGCTCTGAAGGCCTAATAGGGATGGAAATGAGGCAGTGGAAGGCGGGGTTACGTATGACCTGTACATACTTTGTCGGATTGCATGAGTTGAAAGTCTAGTACGTGTCAGTCATGACGGATGATGGCGAAACGAATCGTGAAACGCACTTTTGAGAGTTGTCGACTTGCCTATCATTACGGGACATTAGCCGAGACACAACGGAACGTAATTAAATCAATTGAGCTGGACAATGAACTACGTAACATACCAGATTCACTCTGCCCTGTGTGGGCGGACAATGAGCTGCATTAGTGCACCGAGGGACGGCGGGGGAAGTATGACCGAGGGCTCACCGAGCAACAAGACTTTAACAGGTTTGGTGCCCTTCTTCTCCGCTTGTCTCTCGCGATTGAGCTCCTCATCGATGGCGTCTGAACGTGCCTTCGCAGCGCGTTCTTCAGCCAGACGCGTCTCCCTCTCCTCTTCAGTTTCGTTGGGCGGTGGTTCGAGGACGTGAGCGAGGGGGTCGTCCTCGACGTTTCGCCGTTGGGGTTTGGATATCATGAGTTTTGTGGGAATCGTATTATGCAGTGACGGCGAGGATGGTATAGAGGTATTACGGAGGGGAGGAGGAAGGGAATGGTGGTGGTAGGGAAGAAAGAAGTATTAGACAGATAAAATCGAAGTAGACGGAAAAGTGGAGAGGTAAGTTGTTTGGCAGAGTTGACGCCCTCAGTTGTGCTACAAGTGGTTTTGGGCCGCCGTCAATGGACACATGATAATCTCCCGCACACAGGCGCCCTTTCAGAGACCTGACAACAATGATTACCAAATACTCTCCATTCTCCGAATAGACTGGTTCAGTGGTTGGATGAAGCTGGAGCAATGTTTCTGCTTGCTTGTTCAGGCAGGACTTGTTCCTCTGCCATGGATCGATCGGAGGTGGCCTTGCTCAGGGTCCGTCGCTCCTGCAAATGCTTCCGTTTATCTGATCTCACGCGTGGCCATTCACATATGCTGGATATTATACAGAATACAGAGAATACATATATGTGTGAGGATCGCTTCCACTGCCGATCAAGAATGCTGTTTTGCCTTTTGCTTCACATTCTCAGCACCTTCAGCGACTTTCTCAGCGCCCTCCTTCTTGACTTCTTCGCCCTTGGATTTACCCCAGCCGAGCCAACTAAACCAGCCAGCCTTCGCCTCTTCGCCCTTCTTTTCCGCCTCGTGGATTCCGTGCGAGACTTTCTCCCGCGCTTCGCTGTAAAGGTGTTCGGTGGATTGGCGCACGGAGCCTAGACCTTCCTGAGCTTGATGCTTGTAGTCATCTAGACGTGCTTGGACGTCAGAGGCAGTTTGCTTTGCACGGGCTTCAGCGTCGGAAATAGTGTTGTCGATAGACGCACGAGCAGATTCTACTCGCTCCCGACCTGATGCCTGTTGGTCGAACGACATAAATTAGTCTTTGAAGAAGCATTTCATACCAACGCAGACGTAAGACACACCTTAGCGGTGTCGTACTGATTTCGTGCTTGGTTTGTAGCAGTATCAACACGGTCCTTTCCAGCTTCCTTCAGCTCTTTCGCCTTGCGTTGCATTTCTGCTTCCTCCTTCTTTGCCTTTTCCTGCAACCTCCTGGCCTCGTCCGGGTTTTCATTGAAGTACCAGTAGGCTCCTCCTGCAGCAGCCGCTACCATCGCAGTGATGAGTAGGCCATTGCTCGACGAAGGCTTCGGAGGCGACAGATCTTCTCCTCCTGGATGTGGAGGTGGTGTGGTCGAGGCTTTCCTGATCGTCTGGGCGATCACAGGGGTAGCCCCTGGACGAACGACCCTGGTGGAGAACTTGGTTGCTTGGACGATGCGAGCGGCGTACATTGTGTAAAGGAAAAGGTTTTGTGAGTGAGTGAAATGTGCGTCTGAGAGAGGTGACCTACCCTTTATACTGCGACCAAGGGCGTGGAGGAGGGCACGGGATGACGCAGGTGACGTCACTTCGCGTGGGACCAGAGAGGCTCATATTAAGATTGGTATTATAGGTCGCTCGCCGTAGTTACATGTGCATACAAATTTTACAAGTGATAAGTAACTCATCAAGCTAAGGCTGATTGGTACCATTGAATCATCTATTCCACGTCTTCCAACTGATTTGTCCAAGCGGATCAGGATGGTAAGTGAGGGCGGTCTCAACCACTTCTAGTCACGACGACAACAGTTAGTGCAATCCCAGTTGTAAACATTCAATCGATTCACCTGAGCGACTCAGCCTTTCCACCAGGTCCACTAATCCATCTCTAGCCGAATTACTTCTGCTCATGCCCAGCACGTCAAACAAGCTACTCCACTGCATGGAACGTTCACTGTAGAGGCGTTTATCATTGACAAAAACCCCGCCACTTGGGTGATGACAGAACCACAGAGTTGCTTGGACCTGCGGGGGTGTCGGGGATGGCGGTGGTGAATGGGAAAAGACACCATTGAGGCGAGCTTCACCTCGAAGCGAATTTGGGAGGAAGCTTGAACTGGAATGAAACGGGTAATAATAATGTTGATACGATCCAACCAGGGCGGCATCCTCAGGTTGCGACGGCCCATGCACGGTGATCGTGAGCATTTTGTTATATGGATTGGATCGCGCGAGGGATCCAGTGATGTAGGCAGCCCGTTTCGCTAGCCCGGATGACACAGAAGGGGGATTGAGTAAGATGTCACCGGAGTGATAATGGATACTGGCGGGTAGATGGGTTGTCGCGGACGGTGAAATGAGGACGACGGCGAGAGGGGAGGAAGACGATTGGCTTTCCCGGACGACGGCAAGGGTTACGATATCACGGGGTTGTCGTGACTCTCGAGTAGATGTCGGTCGATTATAGACTTGCAGGTAATGGACAAGCCTAGGTATGGCATTACCATGGACGACGCTATACCCTTCCTCCACGGGGAATAAGTGAAGAAGGACGAGTTCCCACAGAAGTATGAGTTGATTCGGAGATGTTGGAGACAGTGGGTCGACAAGTATGTCCTTTGCGATATCGAGAACATACTCGGGAAATGCATCTGCGTCTGAAGTATGATTCGAGAGAGACGGCGCTTCGGATGACGAGCGAAGAGTACAGGTATCAAGTGTATGCGAGGATGCCTCAGAGGGTGTCCAACTTCTTTCCGAAGCCGTACTACTTGTTGGAAACACACGGTCGACGTCCATGAGTAGTGGCTATGAGCAGTCAAGATGACGCGATGTAGGTTAAACGTTACCGAGAACCTATTTATCCGTCGAAAACGAGATTTATGTCAGAAACCGGAAGCTATTGAATTGACAAGACGCTCACTGGTGGGTGTGACTCGAGGCGAAGCTACCTCATCGTCAAATTCCGTGCTGGCCATATATGATCCTGAGTAGCGCTGGAGGGAACACTAGCTGTGGGTCACCAGACATCACGGCAGCCGTGAGCGTTTCAGTTCAGTCAGTTGAATGATGAGAAGAGCAGTATGTATCAATTCTTATCTTATCTTATCTTATCTTATCAGCTGTTTATTACCGCACCGCAAACCGGAAAACTCATCATCTCACACACGACCACCTCTGAAGGATGCCAGACAGTGTTCATCCTGAACCAGAAGATGGTGTAACCACTAAAGTCATCTTCGTCGGTGTTGGGTCAGCCGCGCCGTTTCATTCTGTGCTCAAATGGCCAAATTGTTGATAATGAATATTTGCTGCAGCGGCGCGACATGCTCTGGGAAGACTACTCTTGCTAAACACCTGCGACGAATCCTTCCAAACAGTGTGATTATACACCAGGATGTGCGTAGTCTGTACCAGGCCAATTCAGCGAGCTTCACATTCTCCATCCACGATAGGACTTTGCACCTGTGAGTGAAGCCGTCGTTTGGATCGGTTACAACGGATGCACCTGATCGGATTGTAGCCCATAGAGGAGGTTCCCATCCACCCCGTCTATGGCATCCAAGACTGGGATTCTGCTGCCGGAGCGATCTCCTGGCCTCGACTTGTCTCTTTTTTGCGGCATGTAAAGGAGACCGGAGTCATCCCTCCTGATCATAGGAGTCACGATCACTTGAATGAACAGAAGGCGGTCCCCATCCCCGATAGACTCGACGAAGAACTGCGGGCCCAGTTCACTGATCTACAAACTAAAATAGAGGAGAAATCGAAAGTCAAAGTGATCTGGGGACTGGTAGATGGCTTCTTGCTGTACTGGAACAAAGTAAGTCTCCGGTGAATGCCCAATTCCCATGTCAGTGCGGCCAATTTGACGGTCTTTGGGTTCTTATAGGATGTAGTGGATCAACTGGATGTCCAGTTTTTCATCAGAGTGCCGCATGATGTACTCAAGCGACGGAGACACGAACGGCATGGCTACCATACTGCAGGTGAGAGAGTCATCGTTTGTCTTGGCTGTGTTCTTCACGCCTATCTACACCCGAGCCTCACACTCTTCCTTTCCGTCCTTGAATTACCCCTCCGTTACGCGAATTGCGTTCCCCGCGCACAATGTCCGCACGCTACCCCGTAATGATGGTTCTCAACCTGCATGGGTATTCTATGGGTCGCGTCTTTGACCACTTTTCCTCCACGTCCATCGACGGTCTTCCCCTGGATTTCCGCACGGAGTACAAACCGATCTTCTAGAGGGGGCATTATGGCGCGATCCTCCTGAGTATTGGGAAACCATCGTCTACCCCGCATACCTTGACGCCCACCGGCACCTATTTGTCGACGGGGATACAGAGCACGGGAAATTGAGAGCTGAAGCCGAAAAGCTTGTGTTATTAGATGCACTGGAGATGACCATGGGGGACGTTGTGGAGAAGTGTTCTCGTTCGCTAGAGGGTGCCTTGGCGGAAATATAGAAGCCGCGGGTGCAGACTTGCAGTTGTGACATAGACTCAGAGAAATACAGTAGATTTTTGCACCGAAGAGCACATGAAAACTAGACTGTCTTATGAGAGTCCATGGGCGCCAACAGGGCGTTTAGAGCGACGGCATCCCGGCACGACCCCGACTTGCCTTTCTGGGGTGCCGGCTCGGTGTACTGGTTAAAGAATCACATGGATGGGTCATTGTGGAACTGAAATCCTGTGATTGGCCGAGTCCATTTGAGGCGGGTATAAGTAACGCACCGGGATACTTTCTCTCCTTGGACGCTTCTCATTTCATAACCACACCCATCCCCCTCAACTTCATCACACTCTCAAATGGCTCAGGTCATCGTTGTTGGCGGCGGTCTCGCCGGTCTCTCTGCTGCTCACACCCTTCTCGAGCGCGGAGCCAGCGTCCTGCTACTTGACAAGCAAGGGTGAGTCCTACGCTCGGCCCATTTACCCGGCAATCTCTGAAAGTGCCTTCAGTTTCATGGGTGGAAACTCAACCAAAGCTACCTCTGGTATCAACGGTGCCGGAACTCAGACGCAGCAGGAGAATGGCATTCCTGATAATGCTAAGATCTTCTTCGAAGACACCAAGAAATCTGTGAGTCCTTATCTTATCTCTCTGCGGAGTGGCTAGTTGACCAGTTTCTGGTTAGGCTCGTGACCTCGCTCGCGACGATCTCATCCGTGTTCTCACCGGACGCTCTGGTGATGCCGTTAACTGGCTTCAGAACAAGTTTGGTCTTGATCTTTCAAAGGTCGCCCGTCTTGGTGGACACTCTCACCCAAGAACGCATCGTGGCAATGCCCAATTCCCCGGCATGGTACGCTCAGGTTTGGATGTTTCAATGAAAGTCTTGGCTGAAAAGGAGCTTTCTAGGTCATCACCTACGCTCAACTTGAGCGCCTTGAGGATTTGTCTGTCAGCGACCCCGAGCGCGTCAAGATCCTCAAGAAGGCCCGTGTCACCAAACTCATCAAGGACGAGTCTGGCGCCGTCGTTGGTGCTGAATACTCACACAACGGCAAGACCGAGACCGCCTACGGCCCCGTTATTCTCGCTACCGGTGGATACGCTGCCGACTTTACCGAGGATTCTCTCCTAAAGAAATACCGCCCTGAACTCTGGAATCTCCCCACTACCAACGGTGATCACTGCACTGGTGATGGACAGAAGCTCGCCATGGCCATTGGCGCCAGCGGTATCGACTTGGAGAAGGTTCAAGTTCACCCCACTGGTCTCGTTGACCCCAAGGAGCCCGACGCGAAGGTCAAGTTCTTGGCCGCCGAAGCTCTCCGTGGCGTTGGTGGTCTCCTCCTCGACAACGAGGGTCAGCGTTTCGTCGACGAACTCCAGCACCGTGACTACGTCACTGGTAAGATCTGGGAGAACGGCAAGGTAAGGCTTGCTTGGGCGTCCCTTCATCATTCGCAATACATCTGACTTGTCCCCCAAAAGTACCCCATTCGTCTCGTCCTCAACGGCCGTGCCTCCAACGAAATCGAATGGCATTGCAAGCACTACGTCGGCCGTGGATTGATGAAGCGCTTCGAGAACGGCGATGAGCTTGCCAAGGAGTTTGGCCTCAAGCCCGAGGTTCTCAAGAAGACCTTCGAGGACTACAACCAAAGCGTACGAACCAAGAAGGATCCCTTCGGAAAGAAAGTAAGTTAACTTGCCCTCATTTCGTCTTATGCGTTTATCTGACCTCCTTCCCCAGTTCTTCCAAGGTGAATGGAGCTACAACGACTTCTTCCACGTTGCCATCATGACCCCCGTCCTCCACTACACCATGGGTGGTCTCGAGATTGATGAGGAATCCCGCGTCGTTGGCAAGGACGGAAAGCCCATCCCCGGTCTCTTCGCCGCTGGTGAGGTTGCTGGTGGTGTCCACGGAGCCAACCGTCTTGGTGGTTCATCACTGTTGGGATGTGTCGTCTTCGGACGTGTTTCCGGTGATTCTGCCGCTGCTTACCTCCTGCAAACCACATCAGAGATCGTCAAGAAGGCAGGTGGCCGTCTTGGTGCTCTCGCTGGTCAACTCTCATCTGCTCCGTCAACATCCGCTGCCCCTTCACCATCCGTCGCTGCTGCCGCCGCTACGTCCTCGTCGGAGAGTGGAAAGGCCGGTGCTTACTCGATGGACGAAGTTGCTAAGCACAACAAGAAGGATGATGTCTGGGTCGTCATCGATGGTCAGGTCCTTGACGTCACGAGCGTGAGTACCCCCCGGTTAGTTGATACGTATCCTTTTCTAACATACCCTTTATAGTTCCTTCCCGACCACCCAGGAGGAGAGAAGGCTATTATGCTCTACGCCGGCCGGGATGCCACCGAGGAATTCAACATGCTCCACGACCCCAAGGTCATTCCCCGTTACGCCGCTGACTCTGTCATTGGTACACTGAAGAAGTAAAGGGTGTATTCCCTTTGGCTCTACAAAAGTACAAGTATGGTATCCGGCACCCACATCAGCAGCTTCGCATTACTTTCCAACTTTTGTATGGTGTATCGCTCTTCATGTATTGCATTTTCGTATCTCGCATTCTGAATACACATAATTTATTCACTCCATTCTGTGCTTTGTTCCTTGGAAGCCAAATAGACTCGTCGAATCAGTGCCTCTGGGTGCCTGTGATGATGTTCTACAAGGCCGACCCCGATGCGCAACCCGAGTTATGTGTCGAGGTAATTTTAGATGAGACTTTGAGTCCCTTGTTGGACGCCATAGCTTCAGTCTCGACGTGGCTGGGGCTAACAGTCGCGACGCGTTATGGGTTCGAAATCAGTGATCCGTTACCGTATGACAGATGGCAATTTTTGGCCTAATAAGATTATGCGGCTTTGCTTCAAGGTGCCTTCAAACATGGAAACATGGTTTCTGGATATTGTGCGGCGGCTGTCGATGTCAAATGCGAATAATGCGAGGAACGATGTCGAGAGAGTTGGATTCCATAGCCAAGCCTGAGCCAAGCGAACTGGGAGGAGAGGTAACCCTGAGCCGGTTTCAAAGACGTCACAGTTGTTCTTTGATCTTTTCAACGTCCATGTCACGCAGTCGGAGCAGTTCACGTAGCAGCAACAGCAGCAAGTCGTCTGATAATGAACAATCCAGGCGCCGCACAAACCAAGCCGCACGGCTAACAATGGCTGTTTTCCTGGGAGTCTCACAGTCCATCCTGTCCAATATGTCAGATTCAAACTGGAACAGGGCTACGGAGGACGAACGCTCGAGTTTGCTTCCGCAACGCGTGCAGAATGGCGGCGACGGTCACGACTCGGATGAAACGCACTGCGAGGCAAATCCCAAGACACGAGCCAGTGTTTGGGGTATCTTGACCGTGCTGTTTGTGATCGTCCTTATCCCGTTGTTGGCATTCGAGGACAAGCTCCCCGAGGAACTGTTTCCATGGTTGAATCGGTTGCCCAGAGACCCAACCCTTGCTGCGTTGGCAATCCTCGACAAGGCTCCCGTAATTGTGGGTATCATTTATGCTTGAACATAGGGGAACGTAACTGATGTTTGTGCATATCAGGATGGCCATATCGGTAGATCCACTTGGTTCATGGGCTGACGAGTCGCGCTTGCTCACGTTATGGCCTATAGACTTGCCCGTTATGACCCGTTATTACTTCAGAAATAACGTCACGGCGATTGACCTCAACAGTGAATTGCCTGGTCATGTTGACATTCCAAGACTAAGGACAGGCAAGGTTGGTGGCTACTTCTGGTTGGTAATCATCGCTCAGAGCCGTCGTAAACAATACCATTCATGCCTGTCCGTGTAGGTCGGTTTACGTTGACTGCGCAGACCCAGAGGAAGAGGGTGTGAACTTCATCAATGCAACTTGGCGAGTTCGGTATGGGCGCGATTAGCTCATGCCCAGCTTCACAACCCACTCATGAAGCTCCTCACATTAGCGATACTCTTGAACAAATCGACGTTGCTCGTCTATTGATAGACAAATATCCTGACGTTCGTTGCTTTCCTTGGCCCGTACTACATGCAAATAACCCACATTATATTCACCAGACCTTCCATTTCGCGGCCACTTCTGAAGACATCAAGACTGCTATACGTAATGGGAAAATTGCAAGTCTTCTCGGAGTTGAAGGGTGGGGGCATACCACGGGTCCTTTTCTGACTGCGAAACTCATATATTCAGAACAGAGGACATCAGCTTGGCAATTCGCTAGCTGTCCTGAGGCAGTACCATACTCTGGGTGTTCGCTACGTGACGCTCACTCATACTTGTCACAACGCATTCGCGGATTCATGTGGCATGGAACCCGGGAATCCACCTCTCCACCATGGTCTCAGGTAGGTCTTCCTTCTATTAATCCGCACCCCCACATTTTGCTAAGCTCCATTTATGTGGCCTTCAGCGCTTTTGGTCGCACCTTGATAGACGAGATGAATCGGCTAGGTGTTCTTGTTGACTTGTCCCATACGTCCGATGATACTGCGAGACAAGCCATCCTTCATTCCAAAGCACCTGTCATCTGGTCCCACTCATCTGCCAGAGCCGTCCACGATGTGCCACGAAACGTACCTGATGATATCCTTGCCCTCATTGGAAATGGAAAGGGCCAGAACGACGCAGTTGTAATGGTGCGTCGCATTTGCTTCCTTTATCTCGTCTAGATTGTGACACCGGATGCATTCTCCGAACCATCTGATAGGTCAATTTCGCCCCTTTCTTCGTCGCAGCACCGGGTAAGGCAGATGTTGAAGCGGTAGCTGATCATGTCGAACACATTGCCCAAATTGCCGGGAAGGATCAGTAAGTCCCTCAGTTTCCTTATGGTACCTTCTTCTCGTGACAGTGGGCTAGCGTTGGCATAGGCAGCGATTACGACGGAATTGTCGATACGCCTGTGGGTTTAGAAGACGTTTCTAAATATCCCGCTCTGGTAAGTCATCCCCCTTTACCTCCCTCAGCTCTCAATCGAGCCAGGCCGGTTTAAGATTGCCGAATTGTACAAACGTGGTTGGAATAAGTATGAGTTGGCTGGGCTAACTGGGGCTAACTTCCTTCGAGTCTTCGAAGGGGCTGAGCGTGTGGCCAGGGACATCCAGCTATCTGGTCGGCATCCAAACTTTGATGTGTACAAGAAGAGACCGGACCTTTAGAAGTCCAATCTTCCATGGGTCTATATACCCCAGGATAATCCTTTCCTCCAAGGAGCTGTCAATGTTAAACATGTACTTATTGACCGTGTTGTTGAACTCTCTTTGCAAGACATTCGGTTGAACTATGTGATTATGGAGTACACAAGCTTTGGGTATCGGTGCGTGTTGGACGCTATTAGGAAGGCGAAACATAATGATAAAGGTACTACATCTTCATTCGTCGTCTAATGTTTGTTTTTGGCTAGATGAGGCACGCATGTGAGACATGACGGCGAAGTATAGATTCTTGAACTGTTATAGGTGAACATAAGCTTTTGTGATCATGTTTCAACGGCATGAACCTACCTCCGTAAAGGGTGAGCGCAGTGGCTTTAGTATCCTATGAGATCGGAAATGATGATCAAATCATCCTTGCGGACGAATTAGTGAGCCTACCACCACGGAAGTGAAGTGAGAGTAGAGGCGACGGTCCTTCGAGCCGCCCTTCCCTTTGCTGCCGTTAATGAAAATGGACTTGAATGCCCGATGAAAGACTAAGAATGCCGTGAGCGTCGTCATTGCCAGCCGAGTGGATGTCACTGGGACATACAATTTGTGACTGTCTTGAAGTCGTTTGGTTTGCTTCCAAAGTCGACAATGTAATCTCGGACTTTGACGTGATCCTCCTTCAGCTTCTTGGCAAGCAGATCACACTTGTTCATGAAGAGTATTATTTGAGCACCGGTTAACAATTTGCATTCGCAAACGAGCCGCCAGAGCATGTAGGTGTCCTGCAAGCGATTGATACGTTTGTCTTCAGCCATCCTCTCGTCGAACGCAGATATCGGGGCCAGGAACAGGATTGCAGTCACATCTGTGAAGTATGGAACCCAGGCAGCGCGCTGAGTCCGCCAGCCGGCTACGTCGTACATGATCCACTCTGTTTGGGGACTACCGTCTAGAGAGTACATGAGGCGACGCCCATGACGGAAAGTTGGAAGGTACCTGTAGAATCTAAACAGAAACTATATTCTTGGACGCCCATTGTGCGTAAACGAGCCCTGACGATGTCTTCGTCGGATGGTTCGTAACCCCGAGAGGCGATGCGGTCGACATCGTTTAGAAAACTGTCCCACCCAGTAGAAATTCAACGATTAAATAGAAAACATAATGACTTACAATCCCGAAGAATCATGCACTCTGATTTTGCAGTGAGCCAAGAAGGCTTGAACAGAGGGATCGGTCCACAGGGAGATTATGTCCCCTTTGCAACTTGCGAGGAGCTCCGAAACCTCGTCTAACGGATGTCCATGCTTCCGATTACAACTAGCTGTTGGACTAGAAGGTGGGATGTTTCTAGACCTCTGAACCGAATCCAAAACACTCTTCCATCCGGATTGCGAAAGGATTGAGATATCCGGAAAGGTCACAGGCTCAGGAAATTCGGATCGTAATTTCTTATCCCGACGAACTGATGGCCGTGCACACAGTTCGACAGAACTGGTGCAAGACCCAAGAAGGCGTTCCAGAATTTCCTGGATACGTCGAATAGGTCCTAAGCGAAGAAGCAATATGTGGTGTTGGCTAGACAAAGAAGGGGGTCGCGCTGATCCTTCTCTGGTCGTTTACGTTAGCGACGGCACGCTTCAAAATGGATGATAGCGAACCTCGCTAGGCCCCCAAGGTCAGAGGTGAGGAGCGTTGTAATGTAATTTACGGATCTAACGAGGTTCAGATAGATTATGGGACGCCAGGATAGACGTTCCTGTGTCCAAGCTTGACGGGCGTAAGTCATCTGAAAATCTAAAACCAATATCGTTGGTGTCATTAACTCGAGACGCCATCTGCTGATGCAGAAACGCCTACTTTTGATAGTTGTAGTTTTTCCTGCGACAGATCAGACATCAATCCAAACGTTTGATAGCGTGAAGATGCACACCAGACTCTGATTGACCCAGGACGAGAACTTTCACTGGGGGTTTCTTTTTCAAAACCAACTTTCTAGCCTTGATCTCCGCGTCAATTCTCCGACTTCGTTCGAGGGCCTGTGCCTCCTGAGCTATGCGCGCTCTTCGAACCTCAAACGGTTCGTCTAGAGGTGGGGCAATATTCAGAGCTAGTGTATCTGTCGAGTCGTAGGCTGGCATCGCAGGCAGAGTTCAAGGGGCATGGGTCCCGAGTTGAAACCTGGCTCATTATTCAAAGACGCGGGCGCCATAAGAACGGTCAAGCCGCAGGGCTCTCGATGACGGAGAAAACCCTCATCTTTGTGGCTGGCTTTATGGATTACTGTACATTCACAGCCTGAAGGCAGAGTTACTATAATTGGGAAACGGTGCTCGACTGACTTACTTCCCTGTAAGTACCATGGGAAAAGTTGGGGGATTTAGATGTTTGATCGAAAGGTCGCTGCGGGCAGTGATGGCGTGCCGTGGGCGCATTCGATTGCGCGTACGCTCACCAGCGTCGCAGTGCCCGCTTCAGCGTAATGCGGTCATTCGTGATGCCACGGATAAAGATACGTATTTTGGGGTCGCTGGATGGCCGGGTGATAAGTTTGAGCGCTGGTTCAGAGGGTTGTTCGAGTTCCATCCACTGGTGATCAGAAAGGAACGCGAACCTGTTACGCCTGTGAACATCTGTGGAAACTTCGGCTATCGTCGCCGAGTACTTCCCACACCGGCTAAGCAGTCCTCGTAATACATCTGCAAGTCTAGTCAGCTTTCTTTCAATTTCAAGGGTTCGATATTCGTGCACCGATATGTCGTCCTCTCTTCCTGAGTCACTGTGAGGCTCGCCATGTGGTGCCGTGTGGAGGTGAATCCATCCCTGAGATCGTGGGATTCAACACTCTTTGCATTACCGCCGGAGTCCATCAACATAACCCTGAGATGACGATCTCAGCCAGTGTGAGCTGGTTCGTCCGAGGACCTACTATGCGAGGCGGGCTGCCCCTCATCCATCGTGGCCGCCATGTTTATTAGCCATTCCTAGACCCAGCCATCCTTGCCCTGATGGTCTGTGCAGAGTGGAGGCAACTGTATGGCGAAGAGGCCTGGTGTTCAACGAGTCCAACTGGACGCCGTACGATCGTGCCAGAATCGTGCCAGCTTATTTATCAAGATAGAGCGAAGCCGTGGTGGGCCTCTCTTTGATTACCGTGTCGTGAGATGCCAGCTGTAGATGTGATGATGCGATGATGCACGTATCCAGGTGTGTAACTGTACGTTAACATCAAAGAACACGCACCGACGCTTCGCGTTCCATGAGATTGCCATACCGATGCACCAATGCATTATAATATCGTGTGATGGCCGCCGCGCGAAGTGAGAAGTAAGCCGTAAGGGGCGCGCCTCGAAACGGATGGAGCACATGGACGATACTTAAGCGACAGACAGTGAGAACGCATACAATTCAGAATTGGATGGGATGACAGGTCGTACTGACGCAGGACAAGGCACGTATGCGAAGGAAACAAGCGCGAGACATGCCTATGAGGAAAGGAAACTCGGGTCCAATGATACGGTTGGCGCTAGGATGGCAAACAGGTAGGCGTGCTGTATTTCGTTATGCTTTAGTTTCCTCTAGAAAGGCGGCCGCAGACGGTCAGGGCATACCTTCTAGTTTACAAGTCTAGCATACTAATCTTCGTCCATTTCTCCCCGCTCGCGGCGTTGTTCTAATCTTGTTTTCATCACTTGTTTCGCTTCCACCGTTGCGGGTTCTAGTCGGCCTGTCTTAGCCAATGCCAAAAGCAGAGCATGTACCAGGCCAGTATGGTTATGCCGTCGCAAGCTATTTTCAAACTATCGCTCAAATTAGTACGCGAGTTACGATGTCCCAACGCTTGATGCTCACCGCCCAACGATCACGTTTGGCATTCTCATTTGCAAGCTTGACTACAATCTCTGCTGCGTCGGCTTCACGACCCGATGCCTGGGCTTGTGATAGTTGAGCCTGAAGGGTTGGAAGGGGGTCGTCACGGAGAGCTAACAGACTGAACTCCAACTGTAACGTGGCGATCAGGTATTCGGAAAAACCGTCAGGATGAGTAGTGGGACAAAAATAGCTCTACAGCGTACCGCGCCGTCGGGGTATGTTGCTATCCGTGCTTCAATTACTTCACTGTCACGCATGATGTAGGGTCTCTCAACATATATGCGTGTCATCGAATCATGACTTACCGAGCTTTTTGCAGCCAGCCCTCACCCGACTCGGGATAAACACCGTGCTTAACGGGAAATTGCTTCAATCCATCCAACTCATAGACACAACCCATGTAAGGTAAGTAGACCACGAAGTGGTAGGCATCTTCGGACTTTTTAGGGAGCCCCAGACCATCCAGGGATATAGCACTAGGGGGAGACAAAGCGTTGTGTGCCTCACGAAGCCAATCGGCGCTGGTAATGACCATCCCGCGGGTCTGCGGGTCCATCCCGGTGGTGAAACTATTCAGCTCAGCAAGTTGCGGTCCGCTGGTTAGCCCTTGGATGTTGCCTAGAGCGTTTAGCACGGCGAGAGTTGCACAAGCGTTGTTGACGACCTGGTGGGCGAAAAACCCGGGGAAATCCTCGTCAGGCTGGCCAGTCGCGGCCGTGGCCGTTGTCCCGGGTGTAGCTTCCGGAACCCATTTGAAGAGGAATATCAGAGCGTGAAGGGGTTGTAAAGAGGCCAGCGAGTCTGGGTCGAGAGAGTAGAGATCATCAACAATAAATGGCACGCCCAGCCGTTTCAATAGTTCGCTGTGAAATAGGTCCGAATTAGAGGTCTGGTCGTGTCGCTGACGGGAACGAAACATGCGTACGTGAAAACGCCCGGGTCAGATTCAGTGAGTTGCCAGCCACTAGAGTCATCTCCGCCAGACATTTTCGCGTAGAAGTGGGGAAAAGGTCGAGTATTCGGTGGACGTGGATGAGTTGTGTGAGCCCGACGCGTCAGTGGCAAGGAAATTTGTGGGACACGTGGTATGAGTTTGTCAGCAGCGTCGTGGGCAAACAACGCGGGATGCGACAAACTTAGCACTGAATATTGCTCTCAGACTCCATGATCAACAACGCTGAAGGTGACGTTCCGCAGCAGGCCTCAGAGCCTAGCAACCAGGATTCTCCTCAGGCGGTGAACAGAGCCCGTTTCGAATTGGAATTGGAATTCGTGCAGGCCCTGGCGAATCCCTTCTATCTTCACTCGCTCGCACAGCAGAACTATTTCGAGCAACCTGCCTTTGTAAATTACTTGGAGTATCTCTTGTACTGGAAAGAAAAGGAATATGCTCGCTTCATCCAGTCCGTATACCCACGAATGATCCCTGACATTGACCTAAACCACGATCATTTACAGTTATCCTCATGCTTTACATCATCTAGAGCTGCTCCAAAGTGCGCAGTTCAGAGCGATGATGAAGAAGGACGAGGCTCTGCGAGAGTACCTCCAACAAAAGCAATACGATCACTGGCGGACCTGGTTCGTCTCTCATTTCACTGGCGATCCTGTGCAACTAACGACAACACCGATATCGCACTTTTGCTGCGCCTTTTCATTTAGGCGAGATCCTAATCACCTAAACCGTGTAAATCAAACCGTCCCTTCAGAGTCGCACGAAGAGACGAAGCCTGACAACAACAATCCTCCATGACAAAGAGAGTTGGTGTCAAAAGTTTCCTGACCCTCGGCGTCCGTGTACATTATTGGTGGACTTTACTTGGACTTTATCATCGGTATTGGTGTACCTGACAATCATCGCGAAAGGAATGTATAAACCATACGTACATCTACTTGGCGAGCTATCTTGGATCAACCTATGGCTCGGGGTCGGCGTGGGTCATGGCAGATCCAAAGGATGAGCGCGACGCTCCGTGGTGGAATGTTGGCATGGATTGGTCATAAGCCAGCAATTGAATGGCAAACGTGCATGCAGCACTCGGACTTTGAGTAGAAAGGTAAAATCCAGAGAGATTGAACCAGGAGAGTATGTAGATACGAGATAGCACACTTTGAACGTTTGGCCAACGTTTGGCCGCTATTTCTTGAGGCGCAGTTTCCCACGCCTTCAACGTGTCCGCGCCAGGCAGTCCTCTCAGCGTCATGCCACCATGTCCGACCTGCATGATACCCCACGACCATCGACGCGTCAACCCGAGTACGGAGCCGACGCCTACGACCTCAACGAGGAGGGCCACCTCGACGTCCACCTAGCGTCCATCGCCGAAAAGAAAAAGCTTTGGTGGAAAAATGCCATCATCAATTCCGCGTTCATTGCGTCTTGGTGAGTGCAAGCACATTTCCTCGGGTCAATGGAACCGGAATCTAGTCCCTCTTCCTATAAGCGACATACTAAGGATAAATGTCTATCAGGTTTACATTCGCCACCATCTTGTCGTTGTACAACAAATGGATGTTCTCACCAGACCACCTCGGCTTTCCATACCCTCTATTTGTCACGACTCTACACATGTTCGTGCAGTTTGCCCTGGCGGCGATTCTAAGAGTGTTTTGGCCACATCGTTTTCGGCCACCACGGTCTCCGACTCGTGCGGATTATGGGTGAGTCTCGATTTAGTCTTGGTGTTTGAGAGGCGATCTTTTTCGAACCCCTCTCTCTCTGGAACTGTGTCTGTTTTGTGCTATTTTGCCGAGACTGCCCACCGCGATACTCGTCTCCCCACAGCGCTCAAAGATTTCCGGGAATGTCTTGGCAAAAGCGTCCCACACAGAAATCGAAGAAGCTATCTCGGTCTCCCTATTCAATTCCTAGCTGATGGGTGGCGTGGCGATAGTTCACCTTTGAAACGCAAAAGCTCTGCTATACATAGCCAGCTTTATTCACTCTTTTCCAACTACGTGGCCGTGTTGTAATATGACGCGCGCTGAAATTTGTGGGCTGGACATGGGCACTGCTCTCGCTGCTTCTCGATCGCATCATGCATCATGATTTCTACCTTCATCGTTTCTTAGTGATTAGCGTTGATCGATACTGTTACTTCGCTTGTCGTTCGCGAAACCCGTTGACAAATTGTTGATCCTTACTGACTATTGAACTTGGGGTAGGAAGAAAGCCGTTCCAGCTGCTATGGCGACTGGACTCGATATTGGTCTCTCGAATCTCTCTCTGAAAACGATCACGCTATCATTTTATAGTTCGTGGTTAATTTTATCTCGTCTTCCTTCCATAGTCAACTAACGGATACTTTTTTCGTGTAGCCATGTGCAAATCATCGTCACTCATATTCGTCTTGCTGTTTGCATTCCTCTTTCGGCTCGAAAAGTTTTCGTTCCGGCTTATTGGAGTCATCTTCTTGATCTTCTGTGGCGTCCTACTCATGGTGGCCACCGAGACTCATTTCGTGCTCACCGGATTTATTCTTGTCACTAGTGCTAGTGCGCTTGGCGGCTTCCGGTGGGCACTGACTCAGCTACTCCTCAAGGACAAGAAGATGGGCATGGACAATCCTGCCGCAACGGTTTACTGGCTCGCTCCTGTCATGGGCTTGACGCTCGCGGTTATCAGTGCTATTCTAGATAATTGGGTGAAAGTATTCTCCAGTGAATTCTTCTCGAGTTTTAGTAGGGTGCTGAGCACGACGGTTTACCTCATCTCACCCGGTGCCGTCGCATTTTGCATGGTGATGAGCGAGTTCTAGTGAGTCAACTCCTGGTTTTCAGCCGTTCGAAAATACGATACTAACGGGCCTCGTTTTTTTCTTTCGACTTTTCTTGCTGACTGTTATCGGGAATAGCATTCTTCAACGAGTGGGGATTGTGCCGATGTCTATTGCTGGAATAGCCAAAGAAGTCACAACGATAACGTTATCTACCTGGTTCTTCGGTGACGAACTTACACCCCTCAATATAACCGGTGTTGGAATTACCGTGTGCGGTAAGTGCTTATTTTATGAATCCACCACATGACTCCATTGTGAAGATTTTTCGTTTTTCTCATTGACATTTGCCGATTGTGTAGGGATTGGGCTATTCACGTACCACAAATACCGCAAGTCTATAGAGTCTACGGTACCGCTAGATGCACATGGTAATCCTGTGGCCCCTGAGGATATGGAGGATGCAGGGTACACGACGGCGTTACGAGAGACGGAGACACTAACATCGCAAGGCTCGGAGGACTTTGAGGTAAGCGAGCTCAGTGGTGTACCGGATCGTTCTGCCTGTTTCTAATGATTTTCATTTTGCTTTTCCCTGTAGGAGATTGCGAGCGATAACGCTAGACTGTTATTCAGTGAGGACGAAGGTGAAGGGGATGCCGAGGAACTTCGGAGCATACGATCATCGAAGGTCAAGCAGTTTTCCGGGAGGACCGGTGCGAAGAGAGCATCGAATGACGAGGAGAACACGCTACTGGTGTCTCGAGAAGATGATAGAGTTGGGTCATGAGTTCCAGGCTTAGAACATGGATTTCTTTTGTATTTGGTATACGCTACATTATATTAACCAGCCGACTATTCTGACCACTTGACTCTGAAGCTGTTGCTGGCTGTTGGACACTGTCGGACACGGTGAGCACTGTCACCTCGAAAGCATGTGACTGCATGCTCGTGTCAGTTGGAATCATGGAGACAGCGAAATCATCAGAGAAAAAAATATGACTTCAAACAGTAGAGCTGGCGTGGATGCAAGCTAAAAAAGAGCCGCTGGATTGGGGACTCCGTGATTGAGTACCTGATCGAGAGAAGGAAGGATTTGTTATATTGACCGAAGTAGTTGTGATGACCGTTGGATGCGTGGATGGCGGAGATGATGAGAGCATGAGAAGGCTGGTGTCATTAGACATGGCTGGATCGGGGAGGAGGGGAGCAGAGAGCGTCGGGATGAAGCATTCTCCATGAAGAAGTGGCAGAGAAGAGGGCCGCGGATTGAAAAGCACGTGGAACCTGAACCAGTTCGGTTTCCAAACCGCCTTGTGATGGCAACGACGCGTAGCCAAGCGACGTATTTATTTATTTATTGGAGAAAATGAGCGAATATACTCAAAATGGCAAGTGTTTCACGATCACAAATCGGAGATCCGAATCGGTTGGCGTATGAGAGAGCTTGCAGAGGTTTGGATTTTGCAGAGAGAGAGGGCGAGTGAAAGAGTCGCCATGAGCTGAGAGTCTCTTGATGATATCCGTTACACCCGTGACTGTCGCAGCCTCGAGGTCTGGCTTTAAAACATCCTGCACTCCATCGCTTTCTCTTTCTCTTTCATCTACCACCACCACCACCACCGAGCCCTCCTCCTTCCTCACCGTCGCGCTCGTCCACCACACTCCCTCCCTCGCCGTCACCGACGTCCTCCTCAACCTCTGCCATGGACGATTCCTTCCAGTTCATTATCGAATCCCCTCAACATACACAGGGTCACAAAAAGCGTCCGCGTCTCGTCACGTCCTGCGACAATTGGCAAGTCCCCATTTGTAACCACCTCTTGCCCCATTCCCGTCTCATTCCCGTTTTCAGTCGCTTGAAGAAGATAAAGTGTCTTCAGCCATCTCCAGAGACAAAATGCGAGGCTTGCAAGACTGCGAAGATCCCCTGCAAGTTCAGGGACCGTGAACGCTACTTTGCAGAGCGCAGTCGCGCGATAGCTGGGTCAAACGTGGCTTCGTCGTACTCAGAGGATAGAAGGTCTGTCCAACCTTACCCCCGTATTTCCGTGAAAGAAATCCCAATGCGTTTACAGATCGAATAGCAGCAACCCTTCACTTGACGCATTTTCTGTCGCTTCATCCTCTTCAAGCCCTGCATCTTCTCATTCCGGTCCAAGATCTACTTCGCATTCTCCTAAAGCTAGTGGCGTCGTCTGCGCAGATACTGCCGACTATAATGCGCGCTATACATCTTATTCACCGGATCCACGACGTCAGCCCACGAGGTATGTCCATTCCTCTCCAATTTCTTTCACCTCTAGATCATCATGCCTCCCGTTTTCAAAGACACTCTCCACCTGCAATGACCAACTTCTACGATCGCCCAATGGGTTACAATTTTATTCCCGCTGGCCCGGCTCAATTACTCCAAAACACGCATAATGCACGCTCCCCATCTTCGTATAATTCACGTCCCACCGTAATCCATCTATTCGACCCAGACCACCCCCAGCGACCCCATCCGGATCTCGGACCCCACCTCATTCAGCTATTCTTCGAACAGCTGGGCCCAGAATTCCCTTTCTTGAACTACCAAGAAGTCCTCGCTGAGTTTTGGGAGGGTACGTTGCCGCCAGCTCTTGCCTGTGCGGTAGCGGCATTGGCAGCACGGTAAGCATTACCTAGCCCATCGAAACTCCGTCAACTCAACCTTCCTTTTACCCAAACGAATAGCTATTCCAATCTCCCCGAGTTGGCCGTCAGAGGTCTTCACAACGTCTCCGAGTCCTATTTGGAGTGCGCCAAAGTAAGTTCACTACACGTTGCGTCCCCCTTCGGCCGGCTTATCAATAACCAGGGTATCGTTGCTTCCATTGGACCGCTCCCAAGCATGGGGACCCTCCACGCCTTGATGCTGATCGCATGGTTGGACTGCAAGAACAATAGAATCGGAGGCAAGTCTTTTCCGCTTTGGTCTCATCGAGAATTGGCCATTGTTGACAATATTGGTGCCGGCTTTGTCTTCATAAACAGGTTTCAAACAATATTCTCAGGAAGCCATGTCCATGGCCATTAACCTCGGCTTGTCTGACCAACACACAATACAAATGAACCCTAGTGAGCTTGAACGCACTCGCAGGCGATCGACGTGGGCGAGCATCGTCCAGCTTCACCTCATGGCTACTGATGGTGAGTTTGTCTCTGAGTTTTCTTCGTCTTTATGCTTGGCACCCCAGAAGTCTGACTCTATCTCTGTTCTCTCTAGCTCGTGCCTAGTTAGATTCCTCGTTGACCATCACGCCATCATCACTCTTGTTAATATCTTGCACGCAATGACTTCGTTCAATTCGTACGTTACGCTAATTAATAATACGTTCAAAAATGCTGTTTCGTTATACTTAATCATCATCCATCCATCATTGCATGTTATCGCTTGTGCGCGCTAGACCGGAAGCTTCTACTCTTGGGCGTTTTCTAGGTGTGTATATGGAACGTGTACACGTTCTTCTGGACCCCTCGAACTGGCTTCGGCGCGAAAACTTGGGGTGGGCGTTTTTGGCTTTATTGTTGTGGGTGTACATCGGCGTCATGGTAGGTAATACAGTTCTTCCCACCTCATAACGGTAATTCCTTCTTTTTCGCTCGCCAAGGAAGGTAATTTGATAGAGGGTATTACGCCAGTTCTGGATGGACGAAAATACACTTCCATGGGCACAGGCTGGAACGGCTTCCCTTGCTTACCGGTGCTGACTCGTCTATGCAGAGCTTCTTTTCTTCCTTGCCCTTTCATTACTCATTATATTACGCCAATCATCAAGGTGTGTATTACACAGACGAAGTGTCCCTTCTTCTGTTTTAGAATTCGCAGTTTTGAGGGTGGTTGTGTCATGTATGACGGCCTGCTGTTAGAATAGGTTTAGGTGGTGCGAAGTGCGAAGCTTGGGATGTAAGAGGTAAGAAGACGGCCGGTTGGAAATTTAGGGAGGTCGGCCCAAGTAGCGAAGAGGAGGGGGGTTGGTTGTTGACTCCGAAGCCATGTGGTCACCTTTTCCTGCTTTGTTCGCATTAACGTTGTTTTCGTTGTTTTCGGGCATTTCGAGTGCAGCGTGTTGGCTCAATTCGCCAAGGATGGTTATTCGTTCCCCCCTCTCTTCCTCCTCTCACCCCAAAACTGCCTTGGTCTTTCGGGAGGGGGATCAATGTCCATCATTTTTCCGTCACGAGGTACATGCATACTAGCCTGGCTCCTGACAACTCCAGACTTGGGGTTGGAAGTATGTATAGGGATACAGTGATTGAGATGATAGCGGTTATCACGATCGTGATGCTTGACCATCGCGGACTCGGACGCGTACGACCTTGGATGTAGACATGAACATTTGTATCACGAGGGTGTCGCTGTCAAGAACTCGGAGGCGTGAACAGCACGCTGCATAACACCCCCTGCTGTCCTCGTGCATGTCCCGCGACGTCAAGTCTGTCGGCGGAGACTTGCCAAATGCCAGTGAGCCCGTTTCCGTTCTCCTTCTTTCTGTGTGATTCTGACCATGATCAACGGAAGCTGTTATACTCTCTGACTCTGAGAATTATATCCCCCCATCACCTCCGAAGCCTCTGAAGGTCCGAGTCTGGTCCCATCATTCTATGGCAGTGGGCTTTCGCGGCATCTGTGCGTCTCTCATTCTATTCGCGACTTGGCATGCAAGTCATGTTTACTACTTTCATGAATTTGTCAGTTAACAGCATTGTCAAAATTTCTACCTAGGACCCATCAACCTGACAGAACGCGCGGCACGGCTCTTCGCTCTCTGTCATCCATCGGATTTCCAGACCCGCAGTATGGCAGTGGATCAGTGGATGCAATTGCAATGATAGCACGAGGTGCAGAAGAAGGAACGATCGAAAGGCAGGCTAATCAAACTTTTGATGAAGTCCCATGATGTCGCAGCTTACTCTACGACTCTCCGTAAAGTGGATTCCAATATTTCAATACCACGTAAGGTATGCTAAAATAACGACTCCTCTGACTCGCCGAAATTGACACCCAAGTCAGCTGGACGAAACAACGGGTGATAGTTCGGCTTCCCCTGCCCTCAAGATTCATATCAAACAAGAAACTGTATTGAACCATAAGTAAACACTTTCCTAGCAACCCTCATTGAGCCACTTGTTTCGCTCAAATGTTCTCCCCTCTGTCAGTGGTCGCACCGTATGGTAGCACCTCTCCAACGCCAGTTTGGCACACGCGGCTCTGATTGCTTGGCGCTTCAAAGATTTCCTGGAACTTACAACGAGACATATGGTTATGTATAGATTCCATGGTCGAAAGGGCATGGTCGGCAATGACCTGGAACCTTTGATGGCCAGCGGACCTCTCACTGATGTGAATCATGAAGCCCTTTCGCACCCTTATCCATAGTGGAAGTTGAGCGTGGTTTTCGGAGTCGCGGCGTGTTTGGAGGGGTTGGTCGTGGGTGCGCGCGCGGTCATACTCTGGGGCAGTGGGATGGAAGGAGGAGATCATCGGCGTTTACACGTTTCGTCCCCCTTCATCCCCTCCTTCATCTTCGTACTTGGCTTCCCTCGGTCGCACTCGCTTGCTGGTTGCCCTCCTCCTCGTTGCAGTGGGCGCAGCTCTCACGATTTCCACACTCGTTAAGCAGGAAATTTCTCTTTCTTTGAGAAATCGGAAGCACGTCATAATGCTCGACCCTACCATAAGTACCGGAGAATACACCGCAGCGGCGTACCTGCGTGTGGCGGCCCTAGCCATAGCTGGATTCGAGTAAGCCTTTGCTTTATTGTCTTTATCTCCCACGTACTTAATTTGAAACATCCTCTCCTTGGACTAGCTTTCTGCAAAATCTTCCTGTGTTCTGGAGGTTCTATCGAGACCAGTTGAGTTTGGGACGAATCACGTTAGTCAAGAGCTGCTTGGTCTCTGTTCGAGCTAGATCTTATCCGGCTTACACCCTCCTTCTCAGGTTATCTGCACTTCTCTTCTTTCTCATACAGTGAGTAGTATGATAGGATGATGGGATTTGTGCTGAGAGTTGCTTGGTTTCGTATCACAGGTCCATCAGCATATGTTGTTTGGTGGTCAGCAACACCGGCTTTTTCTATTCCGCTTTCACGCATGAGTCGTGCAAGAGGTTCTTCCTTGTGCCGCCTTCCTTCAAGGGTGTGTGTATTCCCATACCATTTCTGGCTGATCCGCAAATAATCCTCTCCCGCGCGATAGTGCTCCAAGCTATGGTGTCACAGGCCATTTTGGGCGTCAGGTATTTATCCCTTTATTGCTCCCTATCGTTGATCCATCTCGTCCCTCACCGTACCTCATCTTCCCAGGGCATACAATCTCTCCAGACGCTCAAAGTCCGTCTGGTGGGGTCTAGGATCTTTCTACATCATTGCGTGTGCAGTGAGTTCATCCATTACGATCGTGGCACTCGCCAAGGGTTCTTCGTAGCTGAAGCCGAAGTTTCATTCTAGCTCCAATGGGTGTCAACTTTGTATGGAAGGCAGTGTATGTCGATCTTTTCTTTCATAGTGTGGTTGCGTAAAGCTATACTGAATCGGGTTTTCGGTAGTTGCCTATGATCCAATTTATGTGAGTGAGCACATTGGTATTTCCAAACCCGAAGTCAAACCTAACCGATGATCGCGCGTCGCATGTCCGCATGTTCAAAAGAGAAAGTGAGTGTGGTCTGTTTATCTCCGCCGATGAAGTGCTTACCGGTTCGTACTAGTTGTCGCGGCATCAATCTTTCATTGCAAAACTTGGCCGCTTGGGTGTACTATCTTGTCGCGATCGCGTATGATCTATCGGCAACTGGGGTATCTGTGTACTATATCCTACTGCACAAAATGCACGTCAGGAACTCCTTGGTATACAGGCTGACAAGCATGTAAGTCAGCGCCCCCTCAAGTGGGGTACACGCCCACTGATTTCGGCTCCTAGGATGCTATATGATGGCCTCGGTTATTTCTTCGTGCTCACTTGTGGGTGCCGTCAATTCAACATCTGATTCCTTGGTCGTTCTGGCTGACAAGCTTTCAATAGGCGTCAACGTAGCCAACCTCATCGCATATCGCAGTCTGAACCTACAGGTGTGTTGACAGATACGATACATGCACTTGAAGTACTTATGACTGTTCGCCAGACTGCGGCATGCTCCGCAGGATATGCAATCACCTGGATCATGTGTCAACGGCTGCTACTCCATCTCCATAGTGAGGACATTTAACGATAGTTACTCATCTCGCACTGTTCTCTGACGTACAGTCCACCAGATGCTTCCATAGAGCGACGCATGGATAGTATCAATGCCGCCGTTACCATCAGCCAAAATATTGAATCGTCCAGAGACGCAAGTTCAGCTCTGCGATCCCAGTTCGAGCGCAAGTCTGGACATAGTTCCGAGCTGACTATCCCTGATTTTTCTATACATTCGCTTGATGGTTTGCCTGAAATACCAGCACATGTGGATGTTCAGGTTCGCATCGAACGGACGGTGAAATTCGAGAACAGGCCGCCACGAGAGTTTCCTCTGGAGAATTACACCCATTCGGGTCGAGCGTCGGGTCCAGATTCTGTCTAGTCTGCTCGTCCATTTGAGCATTCAACGTTGTCCATTTCACGCTCCTCGCATCGTAGTCGGGGTTGTTACATTTTGATTTGGGATCTATAATACCTACCTTAGAAATTTATGTACTTGGCTGTAAGATCATATATGTATATCTCCATCGAATCGTAAGGGTTTTTTGAGGGCAGCGAAAGGGTTTGAATCAGGCTTTGAAGGAAGCATTTCAAAAGGAATTAGGTGGGTTGAGTAGGTCACCGTAGGCGTGCCTTACTACATTCTCGCTACCGACGCCCGTGAGAACACCTGTGTTTGCGTCTCGTCGTCGTCTCAAACGTTCTGCACGCACGTCAATGTTTTTCACAGCGAAGTTGTCATCTCTTGTCTTGGCCGTTCTGTTCCATTTGCTTGTCCTTGTCGCAATGGTCATTCAAGCCGCAACTTTGACGGTTTCTACATTTTTCGAGCATTTTTCGTCGCTCAGCCTTCTCGACGTCGCCACAATCACGAGCATCCTGATAGAAAGCTGACCACCGGTGCTGCAAGACCAACGTTGAACCCAACAAGCGCTGGTTTTTGGCTGGTTTCGCTGTGTGTTTCACGAAGACGCTCCGGTGTTGCAAGGAGTCGTTATGGAGATCCGCTCCCTTGCTGTGTCTCTGACCATCATTTTGAGTTGCAAATAATCCCTGCCGCGCAAAGAAACACAGGCCACATCGGTTGCCTGACTGGTCAATGCGCCTCTTGCCATCCGCCCTCATCTTTGACGTTGATCGTCGAAGATACCACCTCCTCCCTTTCCTCCTCCTTTTCCTGATAGAGGCTGGTCCTCCTTGTAACTTTCTTTGTCTCTGTAATATCAGGTGTTTGGGCGCGAAGATACCTTATTCAGAATGGCCGACGCCGTCAGGCTACCTAATGGTGATTCCTTCCAGCTTACGGTCCTATATACGGCTCGAGAGGCTAGCGGCGTAACAGTGAGCAATTCTTCTTTCGGTTCTCCTTCTGCACTGATTCAATGTCATGGAATCGGTTAGGCACTCGTGGTTATCTCATGTATTTCGCTAACGGCCGTCGTTGGTTTGCTGGGAGCTATCTCAGTGAGTAACCATCATACACACCATAGCCCTGTTCGGGAGCCTTATCGCGAATTGCAACCGTGCAGCTGTCTGCTTTCAACACACGATCATGGAAAGATCAGAGTTTATTCGTGCGAACGCATGTGGCAGCATATTTCATCTCGCTCCTTCTGTGTGACTTCTTTCAAGGTCAGGTTTGCCTTTCTGGTTGCGTTGGTACCTTACCTGACGTCAAATATAGCCATTGGGTCTATTCTCAACACTACTTGGATCAGGCAGATGGGAGTAACCTACGGAAGTACATGTGTTGCGCAAGGTAATATAACCTTGTTGACATTGGGAAGGTTCTCATCTTCTGCTCTCTTGACAGGTGTTCTGAAGCAGCTTTCGGATGTTGGCTCCGCAACTTGGACTCTTGTATGTTTTCGTCATGTCATGCTTCGGCGCCGCTGAAGTCATTCACCCTCAAGGTTATCGCCATCAACACATTCTGTCTTCTCTTCTTGGAGATTAAGCTGCGACAGTTTGTGTTGTGGTCTACGCTAGTCGCAGGATGGTTTGGTATCGGAGCAATTGTCATGGCTGGTCCTGCTTCTTTGAATACTGTGCAACGAGGGCCGTTCCGTGAGTTACTCCGCTGTATTGAACCATCATTCAGTTCTGACTGACTCTCCTTTTTCAGACGCAATATCTGGCTATTGGTGTTGGATCTCTCCCGAGTACCCCACGGAACGAATCACGTAAGTTTCTCTCGCATTCACACCATCCATGGACTGAAAAACAATATTCCAGACTTGGATATATGTTCGTAAGTCGCCGGACTTCTCCTGCCCCGTTATCGGGTTTTAACCCTCGTTTCTTAGATGTTCATCTCGGCCTTTCTCTGTTTCGTCATTTACACCCTCATTTACTTGCGTCTTCGAGGAAACGTGGTGGTGAACGGATGGCGACTCCGGTTTCGGAGTAGTACAGCTGTTCGAGACTCAAACGCTAGTGACTGGAGAGGCCGTGTCGCAAATGACCACGCGATGCGTATCTCCAAACAAATGCTTTTGTGAGCCCTTCATTTCTATCTTGTGAACGAGGAATCAGATCCCTTATCGGAACCCGTTTTAGGTATCCGGTAAGTTAATGACGTTCTGGCACTGGGAAGGTCTCTTTACACCGTTTCTCCGTTTAGGTCGCATACACGGTGTTGATTTTACCAATCGCTATTGCTCGCTTCAGTGCTTGGGCGGGTGCAGACGTACCGTTCTCGGCCACCATATTCTGGTGAGTATTCGTAGCCAAATCCCAAATGGGCTTGCATTTATCGCGTCAACTCTTCTTCTCCAGTGGATCAGTTTTCCTTCTCTCAGGGGTGGTCAATGTCGTTCTCTTCTCCACCACGCGACGGATTCTGCCACCCAAGTCTCTCTCGACGATTAAATGGAGAATTTCTGAGCCCCGGCTTCTTACACCGCCTCCCGTCCAAGAAGGCTTCGATCCATATTACAAACACGATTATGAGTCGGATGCTCGTTCCGAAGAGACCAAAGTGGCCCACTCTCAGGACAAAGAATTACCGCAGGCACCTGACTCGTCTATACCCCGGCGCGCTAACTCCTGTGACTCTGAGCGGTCTGTCTACTCCATCCCTGCCGATCCTCCTACGCTCCCCCTGAAAGTGAAAGGGAAAGATCCTCATCCCAGCACCTCCCGCGAACCTACGCCACCAGAGCTTCGAATAGATGCCAACGCCAACCGAGCAAGCATCGGGTTTGAGAGCATGTACAACATGTATGGATCGCCTCAAGGCTCCGCTGGTTCGCCGTATAGATCAGCAGGGTGGACGGGCGGCTCTGATCAGCCAAGCCAGCGTGGTTTGGCACGCCCAGTATCCCAGGTTTCTCAGTGGAGTGACATCGGGGATGCCTACGGTGGAATCCTTCCCGATGAAAATCTACATCAATAGTTCCCAGTATAATAAACTTCGTAGAAATGCTAGGCACCAAGGTGCTATTACAGGCCGAGTAATAATGGAGCATGCGATTGAAGCTCGCGCGCGAGCGAGATAAATACGGTTATGAGAATGCATCGGTGGTATTTGACAATTGTACGAGTCTAGAAGGCGTCTGTGGCGCGAAGGCAAATCGTCGTGGACGTTCATGTTTACCTTCAAAGTTTAGCTTGAAGCTAAGAGCTCCAAGGAAGGCTGCCGCTGAAAGTCATAACAGGAGCATCAGGGCACCAGTCCAAGAGATCAGCCAACTCTGGAGCCGAAGAATGATATGGATGAAATCGAAGGAATGGGTTGCGTTGACGGCGCTTGGACAAAAGATATGAATGACAGCCGTAAAGGTCTTGAGAGTATGGCAAGTATCCATTCTTCTTCTAAAGATACGTACAGATCAATCAGCTCACTGCGCACGCATGTTTAAGAAGCAAGCCGTCTAACCTCGCCTTCTTGAGCTTGAGCGGCCTCTTCCCCGAGTGGATCGGCACCTATGTAATGAAATCTATGTATGGGCCATCGAAGGGCGGACCGGTGAAGTTCGACGAATCGCCTGCGTTTCATCTCGTACCCAACCACCGTTATGGATTCGGGGTACCTTCCAGTGAACTCATGGAAGCGTGCGACAGAAAAGAGAAGGTTTTGGAAGGAGTCTAGGGCGAAGTCTTCGGTGGTCGCTCGGGGGAAGTGAGGTTGCGATGATGGCATTTTGAATAGGTTGGCAGACAGCGCTAGGCGAAGGTATGATTCCCCCTCGGTGGTCGTGGAACCTGAGCGCGTTTGACCTCTGTCATTACGGCGTGAGCATTGTCAGCGCGAATTTAACAACGTAAATCTACCAACCCGCTGAAGACAAGGAGAGCTTGAGGGTCATTGACTGCCAGTTCAACACTAAAAGGAGATGTCAGGCGATCAACAAACCATTCTATTTTGTCAAGAATACGCAATATGCCTTACCCCTTCGCTATGTGATCGTAGAATGCCGCTACACGCCCACCGCCGCGTTGATAAGGCTCCAATATCCAATCATCTTCGTTTAACCTATCAGCGGCATTCGCGCCTCTCCAGATGGAATGACCCGGGACGATGATGAGATGCTTCAGCGCTGAACTCTCCGTGTGTGATATTGTTGCTAGTACACTTTGAGGAGGGCGTCGGCGCAGTGTTTTTGAGCCAGAATAGTAGTAGCTCAGATTCAAGAGTAGAGAACATGTCGCAAAGAACGCCAAGAGGACAAACCCGAGATTGGTGATTCGTGAACGGGTTAGGAGAACGTCCGAGAGCTTTTTGGACGTGGATTTATGTGGGCCATGTCGTAAGAAGGAACGACGAGGAGAACCGCGGGCGTTGTAAGAAATGGGTACTGGAAGCATGCGGAGGGATCCAGAGGCCCATTCAATGTCGGGTTACACAAGGACGTCGTCGAAAACCAAGCCAGAACTTCGAACTTCAAGTGCCTCCACGTCGTCGTCAGTCGTGAGATCTTGTGAGGCATCTAATCTTATCACAAAAGCACCGCCACATAGATGTGGCACGAACACAAGTTCAAGGAGGCGAAACGAAGCATTCCAGTAGTTCCAATAAACAAGTGACATGATGGGTTACGGGAATATCAGTAAGTATAGAGGAGAGAGGGAGTTGAATCATGTCATGGGAAATATATATGTGTAAATGTGAAAGATGTCCATCCATCCAAAGTACAATATTATTACTTGTGTGGCAGAAAATGAAATCATTTACAACTAAGCCTCTACGGTGGCAGATGGTTGAGAAGATTGACTCTCGACGGTAGGTTTGGGCGTCGTGGAGTCGGTTGTTTCTGAAGGCGTCGTCGCATCGTTGGGTGCTTGCAGACCCATTTTAATTCTAACCATCTCGAACGTGCGCATCAGGCGTCTTCGGGCACCAAGGGTGACAACACCCTTCGCCTCCAATTCTTCATCAGTCAACGCAACCATCTCCTGCCAAGTCATCGACTCGAAGCAGCTCGTGTACTTGTGCAAGCGGAAAGTCTTCAACCAGGCAGGGATGTCCGACAAAAGCTCGGGGTCAAAATCTTCTTCGCGAGGTGTGGCGGCAGCGCTACCAGTGCTCGCGGCGCTCTTCAATCCACTGCTCTTCAATCCGCTGCTCTTCAGACCACTAGACTTCAGGCCACTGCTTTTGAGAGCGCTGCTAGGATACCTCGCGCTGGCCGGCGCGCGCCAGTTGTTGTTCGAACCAGACTGACGAGGGTTGCTCGAGCGTTGACCCTGCGACCCAGACGGCTGGCGGCTCGTTTTCGGCTGCTGAGGCATCTGCATCTGACCGGACTGCGCGAGATTGTTCATCATCATCTGCATCGCCAAAACCTGGGCTTCAGCTGACAGCCCCATCGCTCCCATCATATTGAGATTAAAGGCATTTCCCGGGAAGCCAGGCATAGCCATTGCGGGGTGTTGGGCTCCGGGGTATTGGGGTTGGTCTATTTTCGTGGATTTGGCGTTGCTGAACATGGGAGTGGACGGCGTTTTCACCATGCTGTCCCAGCTGACGTTGGCGGGCGCGCTGACGAGGAGATCCTGCCCTTTGGGTTCTAGCGCACTAGGCTCGGAAGAGCGAAGAGCAGCAGACTCTACGGCCGAAGGGAATGGGGACTGAGCACCGATCTCGGGTATGTTGAGACTCGGGGGACGGGCATTGCGAGCTTTGCCTTTGATGATTTGGCCCTCAATGGATGCTGATCTTGGTGTTAGTACGGTATTTTCTGACGGTGGAAGGTGCACATACCAGTGGGAGGAGGGTTTGCATCCGTCTTGAGCATTTGCTGAAGGACAGCGATCAAGAAACGAATCTGAACCTGGGAAGAGTGTTGGAGAAGCGTGTATAGAGTAGCCGTGCGTTCTGGCTCAGAAAGGATTTTGAACCCTGTAAAAAGGCGAATAATGTCAGGACACAAATATCTTCAAGCGAAACCAGCAACCTACAGTGTTCGATCGTGGTCAGTTCTTCGTGGAATTTGGGATCGGTCGAAGCAGCAGCCATTTCTTCCTGTTGTCGGGTCATTAGAGAACTGATTGCGTGCACCAGAGAAAAAACTTACCAATGTCGCTTCGTAATTTTGGAAATTGGCAAACCATTGATCAAGGGACTCCACTGTTGCGAGACGGACATGATTCAGTGGTTACCATGAGACCAGAAACGATCATTACACACCATCACGAGCTGGGAGGCTTGCACTTGGGATGAATTCGCTCGTAGGTCTCATCGAGCTGCTCGGGGTCATGAGACGTGGAGAAAGCAATGACAATCCTGGCGTCGACATAGGACGAGGAGAAGGGGGAACCAAGTTGGCTGGTCGAGGACGAGAAACCTTTGCGTCGGTGGCAGAGGACATGGCTGGCTGGACGCTGAGCATGCTATAGGAAGGAATGGGGGGGAACAAGTCAGGATGGGGGAAACGATGTGGAAGGTGAAACGAAAAGATGAGACCTTTAAAAGCTCTAATTCAGCTGCCCAAGCTCCCGGGACATCTAAAACAGATGCGCCCAGCTTGGCCGGGATTGGCGAGTTGTTCCATAACGACGGTGGTTTCAATGTCGATGGCTGAGGTCGTCCTGTGCAACCGCCGCAGGGTGATAGGCGCCCACTGTCCACTCCGTCCCAACATCACTTGACCACTTCAAAAGGTAAAACACATATCCTCGCGTGTCTCCGTGCTCACCAACGCATGGCAATGCAAATGACAGGCTTACGACCGCCATGATACCCTTTAACCTCGCAAATCAAAATCGCGAAATTGGCTCCCCTTCCGTAAATCTCGAAAAGGGCAGATATCGAATGCGTGGACCAGCTCTGCGCACTGTCCGAGGCGGTGACCACGACCAAATCCCCCCACCAAGTCCACTGACTAAAAGACATCGAGCACACTCAGTTTCCAACTCAAACACATCTGTTTCGACCCTTATGGCGACCATGGTTGTCCTCCTCATCACAGCCTGTCTGACATCGTTTGGTTTCGCGTATTATCTCTACACAACGAGGTGGGACCGCGAACATATCCTAGAAATCCCAAAGTCGACTGACGATTCCGCCCTTGCTTCTCTCCGCCTATCCACTCAAGTCGTCGAGTTTGAACCCCAGCTGGCGGACGTCGACGCATACCACGCGCGGAACGACCCAGAGGAAAAGTTTCTATCGTATCTACCCCATAGTGGTTTTCATAATCAACGTATTGCATTCGAAAATGCACTCACTCTTGCCCGTCTGTTGAATCGTACTCTCCTTGTCCCCCCAATCCTTCTGGGTAAACCTACCGTCAGCTATGTCAAACCCTTCGACCGCCTCCAGACGCTCCTCAATTTTCAAAGCAAAAAAGGTCTTTCTCACTGCACCAAAGTCTATCAATTCTCGCCGCCCGAGTGTATTGGTTTCTTCGACCGGACTATCGTGCCCTGGGGCTGGCTTGTCGATCTTTCTGCAATCCGAACGTCACAACATCTGATTCATCGCTGGGATCTGTCGGACGACTGGCTCGTGCATCACCTAAACATTAGTGTCACTGGCGAGAGCGACAAGTACACCCTTGCTGAGATAACAACACATCAATACCAGTTTGCCGACTGTGAACCTTCGCGTATCCCGCCATCACCACCAACTGATAGGCAATACAGCCAGCCCATTCACATCGACGCACTGGCTCGTGACGCATCCGAAAAACGCCTGATCCAACTCGGCAGTCTCTTTGGTTCTTCTCGACTAAAGCTTCTCGAACCAGAAAACCACACCCTTCGAGGATTCATCCGCGCACAAATGATCCCTGTCGTTCCTCAGGTGAAGCAAGTCTCAGAGGAAATCTCCCACCACCTATCTGACCTGGCTAAGCGGCTTGGAATTGCGAGCGGTGACTACCTTGGAGCTCACGTTCGTATCGACGATGGGGTGTTCCAAGAGAAAGGCGAGGAAAATACGCGGACCGTCTGTCTGGACTTGATTCGTGCTACACTTGGTCTGGGCCGTACAAAGTTCTCGCTTTTCCTCAAGGATCTGCAAAACTATCATGAACAACCAAGGGAACACGGGTGGCCAGGCTTTACTTCGAACGCACAATCCAACCAACTTGAATGTCGGTCGCCAAGATACTCCGATCCCCAGTTTTTGCCTCTCAACATTCCATTGTTCGTATCTACTGATGCTCGAAGGCCTTATGACAATCCTTTAATGAAGGAACTCATCCGGACCTTTCCTTGCACCTTCTTCCTTTCCGACTTCTTGATCAATGGAGCGGACGATAACATGACGATGGTCCCTGTCAACGATACACTAAATTTGAGGAACGCCTATGACGATGCCCCGCTTCGAAAGCATCTTATACCTTTCGTCGATGCCATGGTTGTGAGTCGGGCGTGGAGAGTTGTTCGGACCCGACACAGTACGTTCAGCACTTTCATCTTGGATGTGTTATGGCGTGTTCAGCATGGAATGGAGATACGGCAACGCGGTTGATGCGGACTGGTCCTAAATATTTGGTGATATGATTATGCTACTTAGTGAAGGTCGAATAATTTACTCGCTGACTTTTGCGATGTGTTTCTCCCACCAACTCTCATCGACCTTCGTTACATTCACCTTGCTCCCATTCGGCGGGTCACTCCCATTGGGCGACGGACTTAGATACCACAACGTTGTGATACCACTTCTACGGACATACGCAACGAGCTTGTCGTAGTTTAATCCAACCCGGCTGGGACCGTGGCTATCGTCTGAAAGTGTAAATTTGCCATCTTGAGCTTGTATCAACTTGTGTAGACCACGTTAATGATGTGCGATATCTCCAAGGCGAAATACCAAAGTCAGTGGTGGGTGATGGATGTCTTACCTTGACTACATCTTCACCTGGATACGCGCTGGTCCAGCCTTTGCGAAAGGCAGCCGCGTTTAACTCGAACAGAGCGCCATATTGGGTAGCATAACGGACGTTCCTCTGGAGCTTTTCCCATGCAAGAGGGAAGTCGCTGAGAACAAGAGAGGGAGTGTAGAGCCGACAGAGGTCTATGTGCCCAATCACCTCGGGTTTGAACCGTTTTAAGAGATCGAATTGTGCATCAAAGAAGTCGCAGAGAAATTGGCTGAGATCAGCGTTAGTCGTAGCCAGTGCCTTTTCATAGGTGGGTTGATCAAAGTCGATGGGGACCTCATTGACGTGATGTACAGATCCGACGATGTATTCTATACGATCGCCGTGTCTATGAAGGAGGGCCTCAAGTTCGTCCAAGTCCCTTGAGGTAATGTACTCGGTCTCTAACCCAACGAGCAGAGTGATCCGTGATGCATAGGCGGCTTTGAGGCGATGTGCCTCTATGAGAAATGCCTCAAATTGTGATTGTAGGCTTTCCAGCGTCATGCCAACCTAATGCACGGCCGTTACTTGAACCTCAAGGCAAAGAAGATAAGGAATGCTTTACCTCTTCTGGATAAAAGTCTGTTTCTCTGTAGCGAGGGACATGTTCCGTCAGGCCATAGGTGGTGAAGCCTTGTTCTATTGCAGCCAGCACGACCTCTTCGAGGGTTCCTTCTGCATGTCGACAAAATTGACCAGAATGAGAATGATGGCTGAACATGGGAAGGAGGAGAGGGCGCTTCTTGAGCGCTTGGAATCACGCGTGTATTATCAGCGCGTTATTGCCCTGTGGCTTCCAAGACAAACAATGAAGCCGCGGCTTATGTCCGCGCTCGTGGCTTGTAACGAGCACACCGCGGTCACTTCCAGGCCATGTCCTCTATCAGCGTCATCCGGCGACTCTCCCAGATTCCCCACCTCTCGACACATGGGGCAAATGCTAGACTATTAAGCTACTTACCGGCGGCGACTTCTCTTCGAGCCCTGCATCAGCAAGCAGCAGCCCGGCCTCCTCTGGCATTCGTCTTCGATATCGTGCGTGAAGCCCACGTACCCCGTGCAGCCCAGATAGATTGACTGCGCATGCACTTCATCAGGATGGGGTGCTGATACGCGGTCCTCACGTTATCCCTGCGGCCAAGCGTGCTCTGGCTATTCTGGAAGGAGAGAATGAATGGGGGATGTGAGTAAATCTATCTATGAACAAACCTTGTGTTAAACCTCGTTCCAGAAAGATACCCTACATCTTCGTATGTCAGCCTTTGCTCTCACGCAGTCAGAGTCACGTTCCATGCGATCCCCCCGGTTCTCCAGCTTACCAACGGTGGGGGCGTAGGCGAGGAATACCGTTGCAAACGGTTATCGCGACAACTCGGATTCGAGGTATGTACTGACATTTATGCCGTCTCAACGGGAAAATACGTCGCCAAGTCTCTTAACCGTGAACCCCAGGTCCAGACGTCGCAATACATCCAAGCTCATACGATACTCAAGACATTCGCGCCAAAGTTCGCTAACGACCACGTTCTGGTCTTGGGCGGCAAACTCAATCGCGTACGGGAGGTCGCGGAGGGGTAATTCAGTATTTTTGGACTCTTGTTTGATACCCGATTGAGCCTACTCTTCCCGAAGTTATGGCTTCAAGAACGTGTACACGACCTTGGACGTCCACGCATGGAACCCTTCGTAGGTTCCGTCCCCTTCCACCAAGGAAGATTTGGTCACTGATGGTCTGGACTCTTAGGGTGTGGCCATTTCATGAACTGACATCGGAAGAACGTCATTCTGCCAAGGTTTGATCGATTGGTTTAGACTTGAATTGGTACCGCTGACGGTATACCATGCAGCAAGTTGACTTTTCCAACATACCGATTAGTGCCATCTTTGTATTTCACGACCCGCGTAATTGGTCGCTAGACATACAGGTATATACACCTCTGTTGATCAAGCCTGGTTGCATTCTTGGGTATACTGAACTGATTGAAATGTAGATTCTATGTGACATCATTCAATCAGGTGGTATTATTGGAGGCCCATATAGATTACCAGAGAAACCGGTAGAATTGGTGTTCTGCAATCCTGATCTATTGTGGCGTTCCGACTTCGACCGTCCGCGGCTGGGGCAAGGAGCTTTCAAAGAAGCTTTCCAGGGTGTTTACAAGGTATGTCTTCGTGAACGCTCTGGCAGATCCATGACGCGTGTCGTGAGAGAGCTCGTGCGACCACAACGCTAGGAAGCCCGATCGAATGCTGAGTTTCTGATAGGCGTTGAGGGGATCGGAATATCCCTACGTCCAATATGGAAAGCCCACCGAAGCGACGTACCATTTTGCTGAGAACGTGATGAAGGCACACATATCTCAGTCAGGCTGGAAAGGGGAACTGCCATCGGTGTAAGTTCGGCCTCTCTGCTCGCTTAACCGCCGTCCGTGACTGAATTGGCTGGGCTTGCATGCCTCCGTGAACGTATTGTAGGTATATGGTAGGAGGTGCGTCATCATCCATCCAGTTCTGAATGACGATTAGTGATGTTCCGTCGCTGCGATAGATAACCCAGAATCAGGTATGGGTTGACATTGTTATATCGGGTTAGTCGATGGCTTTCTGAAGGGGGAGATTGCAGACATAGCAGGAGCCAATAGAGCAGGATGGCCGTCTGTGCTAGTGCGAACAGGCGTATATGATCCAAGCGAGGGGGTCCCGTCTCATCGACCGACATACGAAGCCGACGACGTCGAACGCGCAGTGAGATGGGCCATCGAGCGAGAGCTGGGGAAGTGACAAGGATCTATCCAGAGCGCAACGACTTGGCGAATTATTAAAAGTAGAGGGATCAGGGGGGAATGGACGAGCGTGTGCGGTTGCAACGCACCGATTTATCTTTCTTGATAATGATATCATCGCAGCAATTGCTACCGCCGGCCGGGGCGAGGCATACGCGTTTCTGCCCTGAGCCATTAGAGATGAGACGCCCGCCCGAAGGAGCCGGGTTGAAGGGATATTGAAACTCCACGCATAGCGTTCCCCTCGCTATCGCTAACCTAAATTACCACTGACACGCCTATAGTCTCCTCCTGCTAAATATCCTGCTTTTGTACTGCTTCGAAGCCACTTCTCCCCGACCCACTAATTCCTTTCGACATCCACTCTATCGTCGACTCGACATCAATCAACAACTTACTGAATGCCTGCTCACAGGTCCACTGCTACTGCACGTTCTACTTCCATGGCGCTACCGCTGGACCCTTCATCATCAGCTGGACCCTCAGCGAGTCCAGATCCACCTGATGTACCCTTCGAGTTTAGGAAGAAAGACGGGACTCCCTCTAAGATGCGCTCTCATAGAGGAAACATACCTGTATTGCCCCAGACAAAGCTCTGTCCTCACTGTCCAGCCAAGTTCACAAGGACAACTCATCTGAATCGGCATCTCAGAACCCGTACGTAGCTTCGATCACTAACTTCGCCCCTGGCTTGGAGCTGACCTTCGTCATAGACACGAATGAGCGCCTTCACAAGTGCGAGGTAAGCTCTAATCCTACTTTCGTTCGCGATTGAGAGTGTAACCCACCATCTTCCAAAGACATGCACGGCAGAGTTCACGCGTAGCGATCTCTTGACGAGGCATAAGCGCAGTTGTAACGATCCGTGCGTCCCCCTGCGTTCATACACTTCCACAAGGTCTCATATCGTTGTTTAGCAATAACCCAGGTCGCTCGCGCAAGAAATCTTGCCAACCTTGTAGCGACTCAAAGATCAAATGCGACAACAGGTTCCCCTGCACGAAATGCACGTCACGGGGGAAGGAATGTGTCTTCTTGCCTCCGAATAAGAGGTCGAGTCTTCAGGCTTCCTCGAATGACCTCCTTCAAAGTATGCCGCCCGCACCTCCAACAACTTCATCTTTAAGTATTGACTCACCTACTTCGCCCGTCTCCGCCTGTTCTACGTCTCTGCCAACACCGACATCCCTGTTCATAGCTACGCCTGAGCAGAGCCATGCCACCTTCTCCATGAACACCGCCCCCCACATCGCCGGCGTCGATGACATGTTCCCCGATTTGACGAGCGCAGCAACGTCGCTTGATACATATTCCCCGCCTCATCAGCTCCGTTACCCCAGTCCTGACAAGCCACCTGGTCCATCACGTTCTCCCGATCTAATGTCCTCGGATTCAGCCACGGATCACGACACATGGTATAATCCCGTAAACAGTCACCTGAACACTGTATACCAGAGCGATATGTTTGAACCGTTCTTCAGCAACATCTTCTCGCAATCCCGATTCCGCTCGCATTCGCCGCCTGGCAGCGCGGGTGGTGTGTTGGGGGACTTTCCGTTCTCCATTGGACACGAGCCCCAAGGTTTCTCCTACATTAATCCCACGGATACACAATTGCCGATAGACTTTGGCATGATGACCAACCTTCCGGGTGCATACTCGGGCTTGGACGATACTAATTCAGTTGCGGAGCTGCCCGAGGGCGATGCGAGTTCCAGCGGTGTTGCGTACCCAGGAATTGATGAGCTAAATCTATTCTGTGAGTACTTCGTCCCGGTTTCAACCATACGATGCTGACACCTTTTTAGTGTATATATTCTTCTCTTCCTTCAGCAGTCAGTTACCGATTATCCATCCCTCCACTTTCAAAGTCGCTGGAAAACCACCGGTGCTCTTGAGTGCTATCCAGGCTTGTGGGGCCTTGTTTGTGAAGACCAAGCAAGCCACGGATTTCATTTCATCTGTATTGGCGACTGCGCGTGATGACCTGATCCAAGAGTTTGTGAGTATCTCCGCCTATGATGCCTAGAAACAGACACTGACCGGGCGTTATTACAGGCGAAGAACCCTACGAACTGCGATGACCAGATCGACTTGATACTGGCCGTCGTTTTGTTGCAGACGATTGGGTTGTTTCACCAGAGGTTGGACCAACGTGCTTCGTCCAGTATTTATCATGGAATGCTTGTGATGGTACAAACATCCGATATCTCCTCGCGGATGTTAATTGACCCACATCCCAACAGATGATTCGACGGTCAAACCTGATGAACAAGAACACGTCGTGGATTCCGCCAAGCTTTTCCGAGTCGTCGCTTGAGGACGTGTGGAGGCAATGGGCCCTACATGAAATGACCAAACGGTCAGTGTCCTCGTCGACATTAAAATGCTTGAAAGCTCATTAGAGTTGATATATAGGGCGTTATTGATATCTTACATTCATGACTGCTCCCACAGCATCTATTTCGCTCTCCCTCCCTCGTACTTGCCCGGTGAGGTAGAGCTCTACCTCCCATGCGAAGACGCCCTCTGGCGAGCGACGTCGGCAAAGGAATGGTTAATGGTTCTCCAGTCTTCCTCTCCCTATGGCGATCCCACCGCACGGTTGATTGGGTACAGCATGCCGAAAGCCCTGGGTCTCATGTGTGAGCCTCGGATACTCCCAACGCCTATCATCCTCAACCCATTCGCCCACTTCATCCTTGTCCACGTTATTCTATACCATGTTTTCACGATTTGCATGGAAAACCGGCTCCCGAAGTCGGATGTGCCCGATTTTGCCGACGACTCATTGCGAGTGAAGCGATTGCAATTCGGTCTCCACAATTGGCTACAGAGCTGGCTTGCGTCCCCCGACTCGCCAAGGAAGGAGGGGACGAACGAGGAGCCACCTTTCTTCTCCTATGGCCTGCCGTTCTACTGGTTAGGACAGGTGGCCTTGTTGGCATACCAGGAAGGGTTGCCACCGTTCGAATTCGAGTCGCCAAACAACCTTGTGGTGGAGTCGAGGTTTAGGATAGTGAAGCAGTGGCTTCGACATATCCGTGGTTTCTTGAAGAAGTCTGATAATGGACCCACATTACTATGGGATGAGCTGATGAAAATTCGGTTAGACACGTCGTGGCCGGGAGCGGTCGAAGGCGACACTGGTGAAGAGGACGGCTTACTGAGCTTCTTCCCAAGCCAGTGAACGATTTCCGGTAATTTATATCCGTTATAATAGTTGAGAAATTCCCCAGTGTATCGATAGGCGTTTGCAGTTTTGTCGCTTTGTATGTAGCAATAGGAACCAGGAGGTCGAACGTTCCACTTGTCGGGCTCGCGGTCTTTAAGTCGTTGTATGAGTGCCGATGTCAAGGGGTGCTGACTTGCGTTCAGGGCGACTTGAGCTCATTACGCCATCGTGAGGCCAGCAAACGGCCAAGAGTGGGTGGATCCCACTTAGCTTCCGTGAGATGGGAAGGAAAGGAAGGTCGGGAGAGGAAGCCAAGCGTGGAAAGGACCTTCGAGGCCATTAGCTTTTGAGGCATACAAAGTAGTGGGTTGCTCGTATCCCCATAATACCGCCATTTTGTAGATGCCTGTCTCTATACAGGCTGATGACGAGTGACCATTTACGAGTGAAGTCTTTTAGTATGACGCAAAAGAGCCATCATAAGGCAACGCTGTTAGGCTAACGCGAGTTGAATGGCGCACCCATGATAAGGCACATACATGCTTCAGTCTGGGTTGAGGACAGATGTATGGGGATGTAGGAGTTATGTCGGTCCCTTTTTCAACATGAATACAGAAAAAGTAAGGGGCGTCCTTGACAATCGGTGTAGGAGAAGCAATCAAAGTGCGTTACTGCGACCTGATCGGGAGTGGGGATTATCGTCGTTAGTCCCCATGGGTAGCACGCTTAAAGGACACGCTTGAAAAGGTGTAGATGCGCTCTAAGAGTGCCTTGGGTTGGAGTACGAGCGTTTGATTTTAAGTGGCTGTTATGATGCCGTCAGTTTACTAACGATAAATTTGGGTAGGAAAGTTGGACTGCAACTTGAGGCTCTGGAGCCCAATTTGACCCATCTAACGAGTAATACTGGGCCACGAGCAAGGCATTCCAGATTTTTGTTCTTCAGCCTAGATTTCTGAGTCCGTAGTGTTGTAGAGCCAGAGCGTGGGGAGGAGGACAGTCTTGTGGAAGTCGTGAGTTGGTCGTGAGTTCTGCCCTGAGTTGAAGGGCGTCTGTCGGAAGTCTTGAAGCAAGAGGGAAATGGGGACGATCACGATCAGTCACGCCGACGTGACACCGCTTCCGCACTTTTGCTTGCATGCTCCGACAACAGTTTACGAGACCACTCCGTCGCCAGACATCCATTGCTTACGGTGAGGACTTACTTGCTTCCTGGCTTAATATTCGCTGGACTGAACTCCTGTAGAACACCCTGTCTGGTTTCGACGTCATGAAAATTGTGCTCGGCTAAGAAGATACACGACCTCGCCTGGTCCGCCAACTCCTTCCAGCTCAACAGGAGACAAAGAGTACCTGGTTCTTCATGCATTGGTTGAATCTCAAAACTCATTCTTCTCATCAGGAAAAAGCCCATTAATGACTCTATCTTCGATTCCAAAGGCCCTGTCTGGGATCATGTCTTCAGCGATATCAAAGAAATGCCTCCTCTCCTCCCATCCTCCGTTCGAAACCTCCGCTCTACAAACTTGTCAGCAGATAGCAACGAAGTACGAAAGCCACGTCGTCAAACTATGACAGCACGCGAAATCAACGCGTTCGACGAGATGTTCGCCATGATCTTCAATGCCGTCTCTGACAAACAGAAAACGAAGAAGCCCTCTGATCGCGCTACCGAAACCGGAGTAGGACATGACGCTACTGCAATGGGAGATCTGTTTGGGAAGCTACGGAGGCATTCGAGGAGGATGAAGTGGACGACAGAGTTTGACGAACTACTCGACCAGAAGAAAGAGGCAATGAACCTGTGCGACACCGACCAGCAGCTATTAGAGTGGGCTATGGAAGAGGTCTTTGGTGAATCTCAAAGCTACGAAGCTGCTTGGCGCAAGAACCCAGGATACCCCATGCAACCCCCAACATATCCTCACATACTTGCTCAGCTTATGAGAGAATTCCGGGATAAATACCACGACCCGCACCTCGCTCTAGCCATGTTCCACTACGCTCGCAACCTGTCTATCGCTTCTTACGTGTTCGGTTGCTCCACTCAGGCTTACAATGAACTCATCGAGACTCGCTGGTCTAACTTCAAAGACCTAAAGGGTGTCCACGATGCATTGGAGGAAATGGTGGTCAACGGCGTGGAGTTCGATAGCCGAACCCGAAAACTGGTGGAAATCGTTCGCAGGGACATCGTCGGACAACGATCGTGGACTGAGGCCAATGATCTTGTCGGTGCTGAGATGTGGAACATGTTGACGAAGATTGATCAACTTGCCAAGTCCGGTACACGGGAGGGAAAACGTACAGGCAAGGCGAAATTGGATGCATGGAAAACTCTGCCCGATGTGGATGGTCATGAAGACGGTGAATGGGCTTTCGGGTCATGGGGCGAGAAAGGCTCGGAGAAAGCTACGTTTGCTAAGGAGTAGTTCCGAGTCAACAGTCATCTTCTAACATATATCCTCTAGTGTAGCTGCTGAGTCCCTTGGGTATTATTATGCCATACAAATATACATCGGACCAAGGTGAACCAGAAAAAGATGCGCAGAAGTATAAATATAAGTATGAACAGTCGGTTGATCTCCACGAATGACAGAATGACGGGTATATAACAACATTAGAAAGATCGTAGGTGAGTATAGCGTAAAGGGGAATATTACGATGATATCTATGGTCGGCGTGAACGTGATTTTGAAACCTTGGGAGCAGGGGTGGTGGGTACGGCACCGAGACCATGCACAGGGACATAATCCGGGTCGATTTCGTCGCTTTTCAGATGCGTCAACAGATTGTATACAAAGATCTGCTCGAACCTGCCAACATGTCAGCGAATCAATGCAAAAAGCAAAGCATAAACACGCACTGGGCATTGGTAAACACCACCGCCATCGATTCCGAGTTACATCGAAGCAGATTGGGGGCCATAACGAGTGCCAAGTTGACTGGTGTCATCTTGGTCACGGTTTGAATTCGCTCATCCAAGAACAACTGCAGGAAGCTGATTACGAAGAGCACGACGCGGCGATTTATCGTTGGTAGCCGCTCGACGATACGGACACAAGCCTCAGGGTCATCCGAACTTGTAATGCATTCATTGTACATCTCCTCAGGGACAAGCGGATCGCACAGCTCCCTCAGCCATAATTTCATGAGGGAGGCAAGGACATGAGGTTCATCCACACCATCCAGGGTATAATACCCTCGGTCGATACGTAGTTTGAGCTCCGAGACGGAGTCACCATCGCCAGGAACGCGGAAGATCCCCTCTGATTTGGGACCACCAAGAGCGAGAATACCGTCCGCGAGGAAAGGTAAGATAATGGGGACCTTCTGGTGAGGGTAGTTCCGTTCTTGGAGTCGGATGATAGCATCAAGCGACTCTCCGAAAGTAGAAGGGTTAAAGGCAGCGTCCTATGGGGAATTGAGAAGGCAGGTAAGGTGTCGCGGAGCCAAAAGAACACACCGAAGCTATCTCTATCTCAGCAGCTGTTGGTGGCTTCCCTCTTGGGCCCTTCTTAGCGATGGAAGCGAGTCGTCGGAGACAATATTTCGCCATGACGTCGACGCGACCTTCAGACTGCGATGTCCTCTGTTGTATAAATGATTGTAGATACGTTTCGAAGTTCTTGGACGGGGGGAACGTGATCAAAAGTACACATAGAAGCTGCCATCCCTTGAATACGCTTTCACTAAAGAACGGGTGGTTCAGAAGTTAATGAGAACGCGAGGTTCAGGTTAGGACGCACGGAGAGGGGTTTTTGGAGAGTTGCTTCATAACTTGGCAATATATCTCATCGCGAAGTTCCCCGTGAGTGAGACCTTCGTTCAGTAGCCACCGTTCTTCTTCAAGGATGCCAAAGGTATGTACAGATGTTGTCGACCCATTGATGGAAGCAACTGTCGAGAGTCGACCGTCCGTTGGTAAACGAACGTTCACGTTCCGTTCTCTTTCTCGATCGCCCATAATGTGCTGGATGACCTTGAATATCTTGACAGCATCTTTGTTCAGTGAGCGTCGTAAAGTAAGCAGTGGTGAGCTGAGCGGGGACTGGTAACAAGGCGACGTCAACGTCAGTTGAAATTCATGTGAGAAGGGTGGCATGACATACCTTCTGCCAAGTCATGAGCTGAGCGACAGGGACTTTCCGACGAAAGATAAAACCAGTGCGGTGTGTTGAGAAATACTGTCTAGCATAGTCCGATTCCGAAAACTGTTGGATAGCAGAAGCAAGGTCGTATGGTAGGATGGGATATGTTCTGGAGTATGAAATTAGTAAACCAAGGTAATGGGGGGACCAGATTCTTACCCAGAGCTCAACGTCGCGGTATGTGTGCGATCCAACGACGGCCCCGCTCGCATCGCTGCCTCTACAGGTATTGGTTTGCCTGCAGCACGGTTCTTTACGGGACTCATGTTGAGGGTCGCCTCTGAGAGAGAATCAACATCATAGGTACGATAAGGTAGAAGAAGAATGATCGCACCATTGTTTAGAACAGGATTGCTAATCCCTTTACCCGCAACCGACGCAAAAGCAACTTTCCCGGACCAGTTTGGTATTGCAGGGATGGGGCGCCGGGGTGAAGCTGACGGAAGATTGGTTTTATCTCGCGTGGGCGTCGTCGGCGGTGGGAGTAGATTGTTCGCGTGCTCATGCGTCTGCTTCGTCGACGCTATTGATAGCCGAGGTGGCGACCCATGCCCGTTGTCAGAATGAGATCCAGCGAGCAGTTCCACTGCCGCATTTAGACTCTGTGGAGGAGGTGATCGATGGGGAACATATGATGAAGACTTTGACCGCTTCCGTGAAGAAGATTCCGTATGAGTGCTTCCGTTCGGTGAAGCTTTACCATTGTTTTTCCCGTTCGGCGAGTCTTTGTCTTTGTTCTTGGACGAAGTCTTGGCTTGGCTATTAGAGGGGGTCATTGAGCGCGGTGATGATGGAGATGGAGGGGAAGAAGCTTCGGTAGTATAGGGAGAGCCTGGTATTGTAGGGAGCTGCGGTGCCACAGAGTGCGGATGCAACAGACGGTTGGAGCCACTTGTATGGTATTGATCGCTGGAGACCGAGCGTCTCACTTGGCTGTGCTTTTGACCGTTCGCAGATGGCGACGTGGAACTGGGTCTGCGGTTTTGGAGCTGATCGTGACCGCCGTCTTGACCATTGGCATAGGATTTGGACCGTCTGTACTGGGGCTTTGGAGACTTTATTTGAACTGTTTCGTCTTCAACAACTTTCGATAATCTGCCAAAGTTGGTTTGAGAGAGCCGACGAGCAAGGGCTGTGTCCTGATGAAAGAAAAGAGTTTCAAATATTAACGCGCAAGGCTGGATTCCAAAGGTACATTGCACGCACCTGAACTATACCCAAAGGGATCACGAAACCAGAAGGCCGCTCCCATACGGTCTCTCCTGTCTTTGTCTGGTAGTAGTAAGGGATACCGCCGCGCGAATCGTCGCTCAACTCCCACCACTCTCCATCAGCACTTGGAGGCAGGCTGCCATAAAAAGCGAAACATCAGCCTGACAAAAGCCGAGACACATATATGAAATAGAGCGTACACGAAATTTCCAACTGGGGGATCCCAGCTGACTTGTCCAGTTGCAGGGCAAGCGAAGAAGGACGTCTGAGACTTTTGAAAGCACGAAGTAAGCCACCAAAGATGACAATCGGGGGATCTACGCATGAAGCAGCACGTACCTGTGGATCTACCAAAGTTACCCAAAAGTTGGATCCCCACGTCGCAGAATCATTTGGATCCTGTCCTGACTGGTTTCGTGGGCTCCGAAGCGAAGATTTGCTTGGACTAGCTAGCTCGTCAACGTGCTTTTCGAGTGATTTTGGACCATTCGATGGTGTTGCCGGAGACTGTAATGAGCCATTGACGTCTTGTTTCGAATCTAGTGGTGATGAAGGAGCAGATATGGGGTTATTCGATGTGGATTGAGCAAGCATGGTCATCACGAAAAAACGACAAATGTGGGAGGAGTCAGGTCCGAACTTTTGTCGTAAGCGGCGTTTCGTTCGGTTTCCACCAATATTTCGAGTCGATGAAAGCAAAAGTTCACAGTCACAAAGAAGAAAACGAAAACATTGAAGGCAGGCGGGCGCGAGGAGTTTGGTTATCGCCTCAAGCGGTTTGGATCAGGGTCGCCATACCGCCGTTCACGAAAACCCAAAATGTACGCTAGTTCACGGTGCCTGGCAACAAGAATCTTGGCCAATGCACCGTCGCGAATGGTGGGCTCAAGTGGTCCTTCGGCTAAGCTGTTTTGGCCATTTTTGTGAGCAAGGCCTAGCACGCTTTTAAACCGTTGGTATGAGGGCATCCATCTCCAAGACTCTATCATTCTCTATTTTATATAGCTCGCTCTCTTCATAGCACTCCCCGATACCGTGCCAAACACGCTTGACCTTAAACTTTTGAGAATACTGTTGGTACAGGAACTGCTCAGAATCAGATCTCAGACTCTGGGGCTGCGTTGGAAAGAGGGAGCCTATTACAAGCGCCCACTCAGGCTACTCTAACTCACAACCCAAGTACAACCTTGCAATCCAACGAGTAGTAACCACCATGGTAAATTTTAATCGTTCAGCGGTAAGCGTTTCAAAAATGGAGAAACATCTTGTATAAAATGTCCCTAAACTCCCCGCTGCTATGGGATGAATTAATGGTAGAGCGTTTGTAGAACTAGAACGTGGTGGTCGCGTCGTCGGCGGTCGCGACGGGCACTTGGGCATCAGTGGACAAAATTGCGAGGGGTATGCGGTGTGGGCTATGAGGGTCGCTTGCGCTACAGAACATGTTTAGCCTTCCCCACAAAGTCCATAAGTGTCTCAACCTCTCCCGCTTCTGACTTCTCGACCCGCTCATATAATTTCGCCAGTCCATGATAAACGTCCTCCTCACCATCTCCCACAAACCCCGCAATTTCTTCCATTTCCCCTGACCATCGGTACGCCTTGGGTATCATCGACGGAATAGCCGTTACAATCCGACGCAGAAAGATGGGCTGAGAAGATTTGAGCTCCTCCAGAAGGGCTTCAGCTGTGGCTGGCGATGCGGCGTACGCCGCTGTGATGACCCACGATCGTCAACGCCCCGCTCGGAGCGGTCTATACAGCAACTATACAGTTAACTCACCTAGAATCATGGTTGCCATCAGTCCGGTGGTGCCCTTGGATATACCCTACAAGTTATGGTCCAGCATCAGCGAAACCATCACTCCCACAGACTCCAAACTTAGTGACGGGAAGGGAGATACTGACAGCGTAAGACATCTTAAGTGCGCTCGCATCCCCTATGCCCACCCCTTCTCCCTTCAAAGGGGAAGTCTTCAACCCATACCGCGATAGGCTCACAAACCCATCAAGTACCACTTCATCTTTCGTTTCAGCCGAAGCATAGAAGGTAGGATCATAACCAGCCGTTGGAGGTCCCCCAATAATACTCGCGTCGATAAAATGAACCTTCGGGCTTGTCGCTTCGAAAAGCGATGAAATAGCCTTGACAGTCTTGGGATTAACCGCATTGCAATCAACAAACACGATCTCATTCGATGTTTCTTGACCTTGTCCCGATCCTTGATGAGCTTCAGAATATGCCGCAATAAACCGTTCCGCAAACGACCTCGCATCCTTCGGAGGTAAAATACTCAAAATCCACTTCGCACGTAGCGCTATATCCTCCAACGACGTGTCTTCCATCCCCGCGTCTTTCGCGCGTTTCTTTGACTCCTCCGATCGTCCATCAAGGTTTGTCAAGATGGTACACCCAGCTTCATGCAATCGACGCGCCACCGCAGAGCCCATAGCCCCAGGAGCGACGATACCGATGACAGGAGCGACTGCGGCCATGGGAGTTGTGTAAACTGATAAAGAAAGATGGTGTCGCCATCGTGTGACAGACTTTGCGAGTACAAGAGAAGATGCGATAGCTAACAGGGGCCTCCTATTCCGCCAGAATGGAGCAACGCGAGAGAAGACAGCAACGATCAAAACGCAAGGGCATCTCGCAAGAACGCATGGCCGACACGGCGACTCTTACTCCCGAGATGGATATGTCGACGAAATGTCAACACGGAAATGGACAAAAGTTTATCACCACGTTGGCAATGCTCCGGGCAGGAAACGAACATCGGGCGCCGTTTCTCGCTTTCACATCTAGATGGACTCTATTTTACACCTATGTACGAAGGCTACTATCGTACAGGACCAGTAGTACTACTTGGACAAAAAATGGCTCTACTCACCGACGCACGAGCCGCGCAGGGGAAGAATGTAAGTAAGCAGGGGAGGAATGTTGTCTGTCGTAAGGGGAGGTAGAGTACGTATGGAATACTCCAAATCAATGAGCGATACCGATGAGTATGTAAGACCTGCGATCTGAGAAGCTTGACGGAGGAAGACATATGGGAGAGTTATACAAAACAGAGCAAGAAGCTGGTAGATGGCGTAAATATGAGGAGGAAAGCTACGCTGAGTGAATAAGTCCGTTGGATGGGTGGTTATAATATATAGATATGTACTTGGGGTAGGATGGGATGGGATGGGATGAGGGAAGCAGAGAGAGAGGAGAGAGACACAGAAAAATGGAAAGGTCATGAACGAGAGGGATGCCACTGAGCTGAGGAAGACGTGGATGAGGGGGCCAAAGGAGGGACTGCTTGAGTCTGAGACGACGGGAATGGCGCGGCCAGCATGCTATGGGGCAGGATGCCCAGAATGTCTTCACGATGCTGGGCAAGGGAAGCGAAGAGGTGTAGCGACGGGGCAGTCATACGCGATTAGACATCCATGCACCAGATCTCGAGTTTGCCCTCAGGTTTCCCTTTCGCGCTCTCCCGGGCAGTTTCGATGGCGAGTTCGTAATCCGACTCATCCCTCAAATTGACCTTGACACCATCCTCATCCTTGAACTTCAACCCAACAGCATTGAACGATTTCCGGAACTTGGTCGCGACCTTGTTCGTGAATTCGTCGAACGACATCTCCGGGTTGACGACCATACCGTGGACGTCGTCCTGATAATGGATCTTCACTCGAATCTTCGTCAACTCGAAGGGTCCATCGTCGTATTCTCCGCTCCCGTAGCCTTCCTCCTCTTCCTCGTACATACTGCCAACTTGACTCCTCGATCCACCCCTCGAAGTGCCCCTCCTGGTCAACTTCCTCCTCACATTACCAACGCCGAGAGAGCTGGCAGCATAGTTACTGGTAGGAGCACTACGCGAACCTGAGCGCGCGACACCCGAAGCATAACCAGGATTAGCGTTGTTCTTCGCCCAGGCAGCTACACCCGGTGGTCCGCTAGGTAATGGAGGCGATGAACTATCATCACCATATGAATCAATGTAATCTTCGTAGAACTGAGTGATTCGGGTGTCTAGGGCGAAGTTATCAGTACGGTGGCACTTGGCTCGCGGAAATGTCAGTTTGACACACCTTTCATTGGGGGCTGCGGGCCACGGTCCTGCCCAAGCATAGGCGGTGATTGTGATTGCGGTGATGGTTCAGCCCTTCGGACACTCAGCCCGCGAGTAGGAGGTCCGCCAATAGTCGCATTAGGTGATGGACGGGCAGCCGATATAGCTGTGTTGCTGCGCTGAATGCCAGGACCAGGAGAGAGACCAGGCTGTCTGGGGGATTGGTCTCCAAGGTCGCGATTCACCGTTGGTAAAGCTGTTCTTGAACGATTAAGCGGTAACTCGGGTTTGTCAACGGCTAACAACCATCAATGTAAGTACAAGCGCGCGCAATCAAAACTGATTGAAGTTGGACTCGCCTGCCTTGCTTGGCAGTGCAGCGGGGACGGTTGCACTCCTTCCAAGTCCAGCCCCCTCTGGGGTGTCTAAGAATACATTAGATGGGGATATGCCTTGCTTGAGGCGGGCGATGCCCGAGAATTCAGTATAGGCATCACCAGGATCACTAGCGGCCACCAGTTTCTGCAGGGTTGTCTGTTAGAACTGGCTTAGAACAGGTAAACATGGAACTGACCGCCTTGCCCATGTAATCCTTGGCGACGGAATTCTTCAATTTCTTCTCGGACGGGCGGTATAACACACCAACAGGCTGTGTGTGACGCGCAGTGTCAGACGGGGAGAAGTGATGCAAGTTGGAGTATACGCACAATACTGAATACGGTGTAACCCTCCCCACTGTCTCGTATCGCGTCGTCAATAACGTCATGTTCCTCGGTGGCCTTTTCCTTCTTTGCTGCCTCGAGCTCAGCCATGCCCTCCTGGGTACGGCCCATGTAAATTTGGGAGAGGCCCTTGTTGAACAGGACCTCTGCAGAGAAGAGACGGAATTTGAGGCCTAGTTGCTCGTAGTTTCTGTTCGATCGTTAGCATCAAGCTTGCAAAGGTCTGGTACTGAAGACGCACATGGCTTGATTCCCCCTCAAGTAGAGTAAAGCCTCGTCAAAGTCCTTGGCCGACAACTCGTATCGACCGAGTAGAAAGTTGGATACACCGCATTGGAAGTAACTACATCCGATCAATCAGACCATCGCAACCAACAGAAAGACATGGTGCAAGACGCACGCAACGGCCAGATACTGGTCCAAGGTGGTGGCCTCCATGAAACGCTCCACGGCAGCGTCATGCTCTCCAAGGGTCGCGTAGATAAGGCCCATATTTGTGAGAATCTTGGATGAATCCGCTATGCGCTAAATAGATCATTTAGAGCCTGCTCGGTGCAGAAAACGCTGGACCTGACGCACGGAAAAGAGATCGAGGGACTTTTCGAAATCCTGGTCATCATAAGCTTTCAGGGCAGCAGCCCAAGTTTCGAGTTCTGCTTTGAGAGACATTTGTTGAATGTGCCGGGTTGTCAATGGTAGGCGTTCCGGACGCAGGGACGGTGGGAGTGTCTAAGAAGATGGGAAGAAAAGAAAACAGAAGAGAAAAAGAAGAGAAAAAAGGAGAGAAAGGGGGAGATTGAGACGCAGTCTCCAAGATGCACGGGGCAGGGGGAAAGGGAAAGATGGTAAAGACCTGGGAGCAAAGGCTTATATTAGAATTGAGTGGGCAGCTCAGTGGGAAAAACACAGGCGTCACACTCGGCCTTGTCACAACGACATCAAAAATCCTCCCGTCGTCAAGGCACAATTGCCTTTTTATCCTTCCGCCACTTTCAACTTGGCCACAACTACTCGTCTCGGCTCCCCCATTTCCGTCTAGAACACCACCCAGGTCATCCCAGTCCTCGACCCATTTCCCTCCGTTGCAAAGACATCACGCATGGTGATACATGAAAACTGCGCGTCGATGGGTTGAAATGTATACAGGTCCTGCTGTCATCCCAATGTACACGCAGCTAACATGTGCATTGTATCTGACAATAGTGTCTCGTTCAAGTTGGGACAATGGTACCGTATACAGGCTGCTATATCAATAGAACCCGCTCCTTGTTCTCCATTTCTTCACTTTTTCTCGCAACGTGTGACGATTATCAGTGTCTCGGTGCGACCACCGAGGCCAGGATCACATCGAACATCAACATCTTCGTTGTCACCACTTCACCACCGCCCATCTGATATCCCTCACAGCAATGTCACGCCAAAACTCAAACTATACTTACCCCTCCGAGGTACTCATTAAACAATAGATAGTATATATATTGCTATTAGACTACATTGTCCCATGAGTAATTAGGTTTGCAAAAAGAAAATCTGACTGAACGGTCCACAAAGCTATATACGACGCACGAAAAAACAGGACACCAACCAGAACCGCTGTAAGATCACAGCAGCAGAGGAGAGCAAGAAAGCGAATGTGTGGGTGCGAACTTATAATTATGTCTATGTCGAAAAAACGAGCGGAAAGTTGACGCGACACGTCACTCGGTCTCTAGTATCCAGTTGGTCGTGCGTCCGATTTTGATGTATCGTATGCTCTGATCAATCGCGCTTGATCCTGTTTCCCAGCAGTCTCCGTTTGACTGAATGCAAACCCACGGTTGCGGCGCATCCTCTGCACAGCGCGAACCTTTTTGATGGCCTTTTGGAATCTACGACGGACAGAACAATTTAGTTACCAAAACAGGTGGTGCAACCAATACAGAGTGACCCACTGTTCTTGCCGCGGTCGGTAGTCAGGGATATTATACTTTTGCAGTTCTTGGGCGATGTGGTAAGATGAAGGCATATACGTCCGGCGATAACTAAGTGGGGAGTTAGAGCTCGGAATTCAATCACTCCAGGATAGGATCATGCGCACTATTTCCACACGAAGTCGCGAGCGAGGCAGACGACAGGGATGAGGATGATGGAAAAGTAGAAGATGCCATTTCCCCATAGTCGCGGTACAATGCCTTGGTATTCGGTCGAAAATCCAATAGCTGGGGCAACAACGGCGTAGATAGGCAGGAAAGCCATTGTGAATATGAATGATCCCGGTATAGCTGGATGGGATATGATCATCAGTATCGAACTCGATCTAGGGGTGGCTAGACGAACCTGCCACTGTGTACTTGGTCCAGATGCTGTAAAAGAATGGTGAGTATGTGGTGTGTAGATAAGGAAAGCACACTTACTCAGAGATCAAAGCAGCCTTTCCAAGGACGGTTAGAAGAACCACAAGATATAATGTAGTCCCCCAGAACCAAAGCCCCGTATCAAGACCATCCGCTTGCTTCAAGTCACCCCACCAGAGGAAAACTGTAAATGCAAAAGTGACCTACATTCAGCCCAGTTAGTAGATGCGAACGAGAAAAAGCAAAGGGCACGCACAAGACTGTGGAACAAGGCATTCGCAACCCACATCCAGAACGCAGTTTTAGTGAAGAAAGCATTCTTCTGTCCCAGAATGTATAGTTGAGGGTATCTGTCCAGCATCCGCGCCGATACAAACTGATCGAAGATACCAATGACAAGAGGCGGTAGTACCGTGAATAAGACATTGTACAATGATAACGTCCAGGACTCGTTGGCGATTTGACCGGAGAAGCTGTTGAAGAACGAATACTGAAAGGTTATCGTCAATAACGTTGCCCTCTCAATGACGACTCAAAAAAAGAAACTCACCCAAAACTGCGTCATATACAAAACGATATTCTTGTAGAAAGAGACTAAAAACACTGTCAATGATGACATCAATTACCCTGAGAGCGTGACGTACAGAGGATGAGCTTGGAGAGTCGACGATAACTCCAGGCACCGTGGACAAGCAATAGCTTTTTCAGGTAGCGGAATTGCGAAATGGCAACGTCCGACGAGCGGGCAGCTTGTAAACCCTAGAAACAGAGTGAGCCAGAAGGTTGGAACCTCGGTCGTTAAGACGTACTTCGACACCCGAGATACCAATGCCAACATGCGCAGCTTGGATCATGCTAACATCATTGGCACCGTCACCGATCGCCAGCAGTATAGACTTCTGGTTCTTCTTGACCAACTTGACCACCAACGCCTTCTGTAGAGGAGAGACACGACCTAGAATGCGTGGATTAAGTAAAAATCGTGAGTGGAAGAGATTGAGGCGTAACTCACAGCATATTACCGCTTTACACATGATAGCCAATTCCAAGAAGATCTTGGACATCTCCTTCTGAAGGGCGAAAGTGAGACTTTTCCCGTCTGCAAGATTTGGTCAGTCCGTGCAACATTTGGTGATAGAACGTGACCAACCGATAACAAGGGCGAGGTCCTCGAGCTCTCCTGTACTGCGTTGACTCTTGATAGCAGACAACCGCTTCTCTAAAAAGTCCTGAGTAGCTTGAGCCGTCTCCTCATTGACGATGACCTTTGCCAGGTGGTCAGCATATAGCGCTCATAATACGGCTCCAATACCCACCAGATTCATGGACTCGGATATGAGTTTGCACGACATTCCGATATTTATGGCCGTCTCTTGTCTGTCACCAGTCAATACCCAGACCTGGGGTAGCATCGTCAGTATCCTCGTAAAGGAAGAATGTCATTGATCACACCTTGATGCCAGCCATTTGCAAGGTATGAATAGTATCCGGTACACCATCTTGGAGCTTATCTTCTATAGCGGTCGCACCCAAAAGGAAGAGATCCTTCTCGATGAGCTCGGCAGCCTGGTCAAGAGCCTCTCCTCGACCATTGATTGTAGCAGCGGCTTGATCATAGATAGTCGACCATTGTTTGTACTCTTGCTCAGGAATTTCGCGGTAGGCAATGCACAGTGTTCTCAGACCCTCCGTGGCGTAATCCTGCGATGAAGCGGTTAGACACACTACAAAACTCGACGAAGGACGTCGGTTGACTGACCTCCAAGTGAACCAATGTCTTCTCAGTATGTGGCTGATTCTTACTCAGGCGTTCAAGAATAACCGTGTCAGCACCTTTAGTGTAGATCTTGATCTTCCCACTTGGATCTCGAATTACAGTCGACATCCGCTTTCTCGTTGAGTTGAACTCACAGACGTTGAGAATTTCGAATTCCTGACTCTGTCCTTGGATTTTGACGAACACCGACTTAGGTTTGCGCATCTATTGATTTCGAACCTTAATGGAGTCAATGGAAAAGAGACCGCGCTACTCACATGGAATTGGTAGCCAAGGAGCTCGGCGCCCGCAACGAGAGCAGCTTCATCTGGACTACTGGCTTGGTAGATGAGCTTCTCATCCTTGACTTCCGGAATAACGGTGTGACAGACAGCCAGAAGGGTAAGAAACTCGCGTATAACAGCAGCTTCTTGACTTCCAGCGTATGACGAACCGCCATCGTCGACGTCGACGAATGGGCTGCTACCACCTTCCAGAATCTGCTTCATTTCCGCAAATGTCCTCCAACCGTCACTGTCCCCATCCTCACCCCGCTTCGACTCATCAACAACGTCGGCATAGGCGTAACCTGCAATGGTACAACATCGGAATTCCATCTCATTGCAAGTGAGTGTCCCGGTCTTGTCAGAGAAAACATATTCGATTTGCCCAAGTTCTTCGACGAGTGACGAAGTTCGACATAGCGCGGGGGTGTCGGTCTTCTGGTAGTACATGTCCAAATCCGAGTTGATCAGTTGAGCCTGTTGGAATTTCACGACTTCCATGGTGACGATGAGGGAGATGGGGATAAGATTGTTGTACAAAATGATGAAGGTGAGTATGTCTGGCAAGTGAACGACTGAGCAAGTGCCACCTTGGGAGATCAAAGGGAAATCACACCTTCGATGAATTCTCTCGCTGTAAAACGATCGTGAGTACGGGGCAGAGGAGGTTACAACAGCGTCACTAACCTCGATCCGATAACGATATGGTCTCAAAAAGATACCACTGTTGGTTGGAGAAGAACCACTGGGAGGTATTGAATGAAACAATATACGGCGACAGCAACAAGTTCACTCACAGATCTGATGCTGCTACCTATTGTAGAGCCAAGAGAGAGGACCAGGAGCAATATGAAGAGAAATACAATCTGCACATTGACCTGACGTTCCACGGCCGTTCGTTTGATTGGTGCAGCTCTATTAATTTGCTGGTCATTGGTAGTGAAAAGGGCCCAAACCTGATTACTCACGTAGCGTTTCGCATGAGCTTCGTTTCGTGGCCAGTGAAAACAACCAGTCCGTATAACCAAGGTGTATTCCGTATTTGGGCACCGCGAAGAAGTATTTGATCAGGTCCTAGAGGAATTTGCTTTGGGGTGCCAGTGTTCGACAGCACCTCAAGGGTGGCCTCGTACGTGTACAATGAATTGTTGGGTTGCTCAGAGCGAAGAGATCCACTAAGGTTGAGAACGAGCGAGGGAGATGTGAGATGAGATGTATTGGGAGAGGCTTGCTTAATTTTCAAGTTTGTTTCTCTAGAGGGGCGTCAAGAACTGCAATATTATCATCAAGTCAATGGGCTCTCACCCATCAAGGTTGGATGTCTCAATATAACACAGGCCCTCCGGCTCACTCGAGCTGAGAATGACCATGTCCGCTGGGATGAAGTCGTTACTCTCCAGACGAACGACGTCTCCGACCTTGATGTCCGTCCATTTCTTCTCGGCGAACGAACCGCCTGGTGTGAGGACTTTGGCTAGCCGTGAGTTCAGTTCAGAGTCAGATTGGTGACGTTTCTGGAGGCACAGTGAGTCATATTGCAAGTATATAGCGTTGATGAAAAGACGCACCAAGTCCTCTTGAACCTCTTTAAAAGCGGAGGCAAGAAGCACTACGGAAAGAGGCGCAATAGTGGTATACCGATTTGTTGGAGATACACCCGGTATCTGCTGAATGCATGCGGTGAACAAGAAGAAGATATTGGCATACTTCGAAAATTGTTCTGCGAGACATGTTCAGCGGGAGACACATCAGATGCAAAGGAAGCAGAAGTCATACCTGCGAGGAACTTCGGGAGAAATGTTGCAAGATTGTATTTACTGGTCGAAACAGAGTTGGACCTGTACTCCATATTCAGCGATGGATTGTTGAGGGCAATGACCCGCTCTCCAGTTAACTCCTGCTCCTTCTGCCATGGCCATTTCCATTTCCACTTCTTTACTCTCTCCAGGGGACTGCTTTTCTTCGACTCGCCGGGAAATGAGCCAGAACCTGTAAACGGTCCACCCGAGCCTGCGGGCTGAAACTCGAAGTCATCATCATCCCAACCTTGCGTGCCGCCAGCGGGTAAACTAGTGCTTGACGGGCCCGTCCCGGCTGGAGGTGCGGCGGAACGAGCAAGAGGGAGCCCGCTCTCCTGCGACTGCATGGGTTTCCGACCAAACGCAGAGTCCGGAACGTTGTCGTCATCGTCATCAAAAAATGGGTCTAGCAATTGCGGTGAATTGTTGTCGCTGTAAGGTGCGTTGGCTGAGGGAGGGTATCCGTTATTTGCAGGCTGGTATTGTCGGGTAGCAGGATTGGCTTGAGAGACGAGTCGTAGAAAGTCGTCGCTCATCGTCGCTCGTAACGAGCTCGAAAGTGATAGTGGTGGTGGTCAAGAGGGAAATATCTGTGCTACGCAGCACGTGCCAAGCATTCATTGAACGCGTCTTTCCTTTTTCGCTCACTGCGTCTTCGCCTGTGCTGGGCGCTGTTCATGAAGCAGCGTCGCGACTCGGGCATCCACGCTTTCGTCCGTTCCAAATTCAAGCTGGACCCTTGTCGCGAAATAATGTGTCCCATTGGACTGCCTCATGGCTGGGGTATCAAGGAAATCCACAATAGACCAAGCCTGCTCGTCTCTTGGGTGGTTTGTGCTCCTGGTCTTGAGGGAAAAATCAGCCATTCTTGGTACCGTCATACTTGAAGATTGCGAGTGAGAAGACCAACAGCCTTTCTCTTCCACCACCTCGTCTTTGGCTACCCGACACGGCAGCGGCACTGGGCATTCCAGAGAGAAGTACCCGTTCCCTTTGCTGTAAATTACCAAGCTCATTGGACACTACTCATCAGTGTCACTCAATGTACTGTATCTGCCACCTTGCACACGCAATAAACACTCCATCAAGTTCAACGCTCATATGGTGTCACTTCGATCCCTCTCGTGCCCGAAGCTAGACGTAGTCAAGGTTTCTCCTCAATCTTCAGCATATCGTATCATAGTTGATAAATAGGTGAGAGCTAAGCTATGCCACCAAGCTACCTCCCATCGTATCTGATTTCATAAAGTTGAGACAGACGTATTGAACGAACCTATATATACCCAATAGCTACTTCATCCTTCGCACAACCGCGAAGATCGGTGATGATTCTGTTTGTCCAAACATACCTGACCGTATTCAGACTTACATGGTCACTTTCTTGAAATATCGATGGGACTACCGTCTACGCTATAGCCAGCTAGTCCCACCTCAAGTCTAAGAGACGAAGACCATGATGGGGGAAGGAAGTACGCGTACGCAGGGCCAACGGCTGTCGATGACATCGACACCTCATTGCATGTTAATATACGCAGTGAGCTATGACACGCCTTTCATTGGTCCTCGTCGTTTTGGCCAACACCGGTCTTACCATCTTCCTTACCTTCGGCTCTTTCTGTCCTGGGCTGTATTGTATCATCAGAAGAGATCGACCACCATTGACGCCATCATACTAGAAGATTGCGACGAGTAGACCGACAGCTATTCCTCATTTGCTCATTCACTAGACAATACCAATCGACTCGAGGAGCCTTAAGCAGACCTTCCACTGCAAAATCCCCACTGCTAGCCAGACTTGGCATGTTGCGCTTGCCATATGCTTTGCGGACGCAAAAAATATCGCCGCATATACACCCAGACGTCGCGCTGACTCTCGACAACGCGGTCGGATCGCTAAATATGTTTTGAAGACTCGGGTAACTTCTTCACGATGCGGTTAACTCGGTCAAGGCTCCTGATGGCGCGGCTTGGACATACCTTCTTTCTCGCCTTGGCTCCTTGATCTTCTCATGAAATCCCTGCTGGGTTCAAGTCTACTTTCTACGCAATGACGGCGCACACCAAGTGGAACAATTTCATTGGGTCGTACGTGGAAAGGTTCCTCTTCTGTTCTGGACATCCCTCTGTCGGCAGGTTTCTGTCTAGAAACCTTGTAGAACAGTGGAGTGTCCTTGTACACTTCCTCAGACCCAATGTGCATACCCTATCACGAGCTACCCTAACAGTTGCCATAATCGCGTCAAGTCTTGAATCGATCGCTGTCCTTCACTTAAAGAAACATGCTGAGCTTTGATCAATTTACTTGGGAGAAATACACATTCCAAGGGTACGCGTTCGTGCTTTCTTGCCTCGTCTTAAAATCAGACGCTTTCCCCAGATTTAGCAACTCCAGTGAGAATTTAGCCTTCGGCGGGGTGGTTTCAACCTTGGCAGCAAATACGGAGGTAAGTCAAAATAAACATGTGCAAGCTTCACCTATGTTCTTGTTGTGGATTCGAATGCCCGCACTGATTTGTTACCGATATAAACATGTTATGACAGACATGTCACCGGTATGTGGAAGCGTGGCTTCGTGCACGCTGTGGAATGATGGACATACTCTTCTCAGCCAAACTCAGAACTTCGATCACCGCTTCTTGTGGCCAACCATGTGCTATCTCGATCATGCGGCTTGTGTACTTGCCTTCCCCGCTCTATGACAAGCCGGCTTCAAGCACGGCCGTCCCACTGGTAGGCCCCGAGCACTATAAAACTGCTGGCTTCTTGCCCAATTCCTCCATCCCCTGGATCCGCTCTCCACCATGCGTTTCCTCTCCTTCCTTTCAGCCGTTTGGACTGTCCAAACCGCCTTCGCTCAATCCAATGTCGACAGCTTTATCGCTAAGCAGCAACCCATCGCCAAAGCCGGCTTGCTCGCCAACATTGGCACCCATGGTGCTCGCCCTGGTGTCGTTATTGCATCTCCATCCACCGTCGACCCCGATTACCTCTTCACTTGGACGCGTGACGCCTCACTAGTTTACCAAGCTGTGGTTGACCTGTATGTCCAAAGTTGCGCACCATCGGCTAAATTCACCTTCTGACGCTATTTTTCAGCGTCGTCAGCGGCAAAGACACTTCACTTCGTTCCTACATCGATGCATTCGTCAATTCCCAGACAACGCTCCAGCAAGTTTCCAACCCTTCAGGGTCCGTATCGACAGGTGGACTCGGAGAGCCCAAGTTCAACATTGACTTGACCGCGTTCACCGGGTCTTGGGGGTGAGATCTTCGCTTTTGCTTCTAAACCGAAGCCATGAAATTCTGATCTGGTTCGTTCATTTCACCACAGGCGCCCGCAACGAGGTGACTGTTTACCTATTTAGCTTATGGCCTACCTCTTGCTCAATTACTTCCGCGTCTAGATGGGCCTGCCCTCCGTTCAATCGCCCTCATCAACTGGGCTAACCATCTCCTCGCTACAAACAACGCTACTTACGTGAACAACGCACTGTGGCCTATTATCAAACTCGACCTTGACTATGTTGCTCAAACTTGGAACCAGTCCACGTAAGTGCTGATCATTCGCGTTATTCGATTCATCACTTACCCTATACATGAAGTTTTGACCTTTGGGAAGAAGTCAACTCTGCCTCTTTCTTTACGACTGCCGTTCAACACCGTTCCCTGCGACAGGGCGCTGCTTTGGCTCAGGCTATTGGTCAGACCAGTGTTGTTGCTGGCTATAAAACTCAGGCCGACAATACACTTTGCTTCTTGCAGGTAATGTCTTCTGCTTTGAGACTGTATCAACCATATTGATTGTGCGAACTATAGTCATACTGGAACCCCTCAGCCAACTACATAACTGCCAACACTGGTGGTGGTAGGTCTGGCAAGGACTCGAACACCGTTCTCACCTCAATTCATACTTTCGACCCTGCTGCTGGCTGTGATGCTGCTACGTTCCAGCCATGTTCTGACAAAGCTTTGGCAAACTTATACGCCTACGTGAACTCCTTCCGCTCGATCTACACGATCAATGCCGGTATTCCTGCCAATCAAGCAGTTGCCACCGGTCGCTACCCAGAGGATGTTTACTTTGGCGGAAACCCCTGGTACTTGTCCACCCTCGCCGTCGCTGAGCAGCTCTACGATGCCTTGATTGTGTGGAAGCAGCAAGGATCATTGACCGTCACACCCATTTCTCAACCGTTCTTTGCTACTTTCTCTTCAGGAATAGCTCCTGGAACCTACGCTTCCTCTTCGTCGACATTTACGACACTTACATCTGCCATCAAGTCTTTCGCTGACGGCTTTGTGGCCAAGGTTGCGCAATACACTCCTTCAAACGGAGCCCTTGCAGAGCAATACGAAAGGAATGATGGTCATCCTTTGAGCGCAGCTGACCTAACTTGGTCCTATGCCTCAGCGTTGACTGCGTTCGCGGCTCGTGACGGAAGCGTACCTGTCAGCTGGGGTGCCAAGGGCTTGACCGTCCCATCGACCTGCTCAAGGAACGATGGCCCCACCGTCTCTGTTACTTTCAATGTTCAGGCTACGACGACCTTCGGTGGTAAGCTAGGCTACGCTTGTGGGTCGCTGGGATGCTGATCGCCTTTCTCAGAGAACATCTTCCTTACTGGTTCCGTTGATGCACTTCGCACTTGGTCGCCGGATAACGCCATCGCTCTGAGTGCGGACAATTATCCTACCTGGAGTGGTGAGTACTGTTATCTTCTTCTCTAAACCCAGGTAACTTATCTCGATGCAGTTACTGTGTCTGTTCCCGCAAGCACTCGAATTGAGTACAAGTACATCAGAAAATCTAACGGAGCAGTGGCATGGGAGTCTGATCCTAACCGAGTCATTAACACACCCTCTTCAGGATCATTCACAGTAAATGATACCTGGAAATAAAAGAGCTACGGTTCAAAGCTAATTATATATTCATTGTACTCTACATGGATAGAGTTGTGTTGCTTTCTTCAACAATAACCATTTGCAGCCGTTCATACCGTACTTAGGCTCCACCCTTCATCGAGGCTTTATAGTGTAGTGGTTATCACACTGGATTTTGAGGATTCTTGACTTCCAGTAACCCAGGTTCGAGCCCTGGTAAGGCCTGCCTCCTCTCGGCTTTATAGTGTAGTGGCTATCACACTGGATTTTGACGGATCTCAAATTTCCAGTAACCCAGGTTCGAACCCTGGTAAGGCCTAGCTTTTTGTATCCATCCACCAGGCAAACGAAGATACCGCTACAATTCCGCATGGCTGATCCAACCGTCGCCATCGTCGCTGCCGGGACAATGGGTGCAGATATCGGTCGGATGCTGAAGGATCTCGGATGCACGGTTCTCACCAATCTTGATGGACGCTCAGAAGCCACAAAGAAGCGTGCAGAAGAAGCTGGCATGGAAGATGCCTCCCTGAAAGAGATCTGCTCGAGGTCAGACTGGCTGTTCAGCATCATGCCTCCTGATGCAGCCCATTCTTTCGCAATGAAGGTCATAGATGCACTTCCTGGGGTCAATCAGCTCGATAAACCTGGATCGACGAGGCGGAGACTTGTATATGTTGATTGCAACCCGCTTCACCCCGATTCAACAAAATCCATCGCTACGCTCTTCTCCGACCTAGTTGAAGCGATCCCTTTCATCGATGCTTGTATCTTTAGTGGGCCACCCAAAGGAGAGCACGTTCCTCGTATATACGCCTCTACCGAGCCACAGTATAGCGGTGCCCTAGAGGACTTCGTAGCGCTCTCTTCGTATGGCCTGAGGATATCGCCATTGAGACACAAAGGGGCTGGAATAGGGGCGGCGAGTGCTTTGAAGATGTCTGTTTCCGTCTGTGCACCTGTCTTTCTTTGCATTTCTCGCAGTCATGATGATGTCGTGAATCCAGGGGATAACCACTGCATCCACTGGGCTATTTGCAAGCATGATACTAGGTTTGTGACCAGTCCGAGTGACAGCTACGCCCGTTTCTCCTGACGAGTACTATCTGAAGCTGCCCATCACTATTCATCGGCACCTTCGACCTCACGCGCACTGATCAATGAGCTTAGAATCTCACAGCCAGACCTCTTGCAACGGATCATCGACGTGATTCCCCCGTTGCTGCCCAAAGCATATCGCTACATCTTCGAAATGAAGGAAATTTCTGCTTTCACAGACGAGGCCGAGACCTACCGTGGCTTATCCAAAGTTTTCGAGTTGGTGAAAGAGGCCCACGAGGGCGACACAGAAGATGTGGAGGCACTCAAGGATTTTATCGATAATGCCAAAAGCCGGGGCGTATAAAATCATGTCAGTCGGGTTGAAGATTCTACTTTGAACGAGCTTTCTCTCTATGAACCCAACGATCCGCTATCTCCTTGGTAGCCTCAACGTTATGGCCGCTCATTAGATGTCGGCGAAGATCGTAGGCACGACTGAAGACATAGTCACAAGTGGAACCACCGTGATGCGGCAGATCTTCTGCTTGTTGGGGTTCGACCAGCGCGGTGAGGTCTGGGAAGGGACAGCGCAGTGCTGTGCGTGCTTGCAATCTCTCCGTAGCTTGTTTGGCATATGCATTGCCTGTGATAGCGTCTATGTCAGAGTTGTTATGCTCTGCCTCAGATTCAGAACTAGAGCTGGATGAGGATGCTGTGGGTCCGCTATGGACCCTGGCGAGATGGCGTCGAAGAAGATGCTTGTAACCATACGCCATGCTGCAGCCAGCATGTGGGCACACGAAATCGCGTCGTTTATGGTGCGTGACTTTGACGTGGACATCCAAAGCTTTTTTCTGGAGATATCATTAGGGTGGATGTGGGGTGAAGTTGAACACACGGCGCACTGATTTGAAATCTTTTTCACAATCTTCAATTTCGCATTTCCAGTCACGTCCGAATTCGCCCCCACGTCTTCGTTTCCGCGGAGGCATCAGCTCAGATTCCGAGTCCGAGTCCTCTGCGTCTGAATCGTTGTGTTCTTGAATTCTAGCTTCAGCGAGACGCTGTGCGTGTAGTTTTTCATGGGCACGGAGGCCTTTATGAGAGGTGAAACTTTTCCCATTACAAGAAGGGTGAGGGCAAGTTGGGGGATGAGCTTCGCGGATGTGATGTTGTAGAGCTGTCCATGTACCGAAGTAGACGCGCGATGGACTACCGGTTGGCAGACAATCTGTATAGACGCATGCATATCGCCTTTCTGCATTGTATGAGAGGAAAGCCAGGTGAGAAGAACCGGAGAACACACCATCGTGTACTTTTAGATGAGCACGAAGCTTTTGGTTTGTAGTGAAGGACTTTGAGCAGTCATCATGCGTACACTGGTAGGGTTTCGTGCCAGGAGGCGCGTGCGCGGTGCACGCGTGGGCTCGAAGTTGGTAGTTCTTAGAGAACGACTCCGAGCACCCAGATTCAGTGCACTGATTACGGTCAGCTGCGTATTCTGGAAGCAACAAGCATGAACTGCTCACTTTGAAAGGCTTTTCTCCGGTATGGGTTTTATGATGGACCAGAAGATGCTGAGTTGTCCAGAAACGTTTGTTGCAGCCGTCCAACTCGCAGATAAACGGCTTATCAGAGTCTGGCTGGTGACTTCTCGAGTGCGCTTGAAGATGACTTTCTCGAAGATACGACTTGCTGCATGTTTTACAAACATATGGCCGCTGCCCGAAAAGGGTAAATCTGACGAATATCCAACAGTTTCTTCAGGACTTACCGAACCAGTATGGGACCGTTCATGCTCTTCCAAACGAGAAGGCTTGGTATACGACTTTTCGCACCCGTCGAACGTGCACTTGTAAGGCTTTAAAGGACGTTCTACCAAGACTCCATTGACCATCATAATCGACGGCGTGCTCGTTGAAGGTTTCGCAGGACCAGAGTCAGATTCGTCATAGCTGGATCCAGCATCGGAAGACAAGTGCAATACAAGGGATTTGTTGCGGCCGGATGCCTTGCGCTTGCCCAGGACCTTGGAGGTGGTGAATTCTGTTGTTGTTCGTGAAGTGGTCATTCGCTGGAGAAAGTAATTTAGCGCTGGACACACCTTCTTTCCCTTACCTCTCAAACATAGTGTGTATGACTCATGGCCTTGAGCTTCCGGATCCTTCGAAGATGTCTGCTTTGTGGGTCTCAAGCCATCCTACTGTCACTCTTGGCGGCTTGCTCAACGTTCTGCGCGATTGCCCTAGGGACACTGCTCCTGGTTTACGTTGTCTGTGTCGGGATGTCGCTTGGGGTTCATAGTCAAGTGCTTCATGAAAACGCTATGCTTGTCGTAGCTTTTGTCTCTCTTCTCGGTGCGATGGTGTGCTTGTATATGTGCGTTTTATATATTCAAGACGTGAGGATATGGCTAATGTCAAGCGTAGCTTGTTCAAAAAGGCGTTGTCTCAAGGGAGGCCGCAAGTGGTTGGCTACGAAGCTACGGTAACAACCACGCTCTTGCCATTCGAATTCGGTACGTTCAACTAAACTTTGGATATCTGATACGTTCATCTGCGGTGGCTAGTGGTCATCCTTGTCCTCCTTTCCGTCAAACCCAACGAACGTGCAGCCCAAGCAGTCGCAAGTCTGCTATTAGCTCTGGAAGTCCTCGTCTATGTGAAATGCGTTCTATGTAACCTTTGGCGTTTTCTTTTCTGGCTTGGCCACCTTTCCTTACTGTCCCTTTGTTGGCACAGGGGGCTCCTACGCTGTCTTTTTGCTGGTGGTTGCTACAACTGTCTCCTTGAAGTTCGACAGGCACGTCTGGTACCGGGACATTGACGCATCTCCGTCGCCGTTTCCTCCTTCTGTCGTACTGTCTGCGGTCTTCCCTTGCTGGTTTTCCGATCCTTTACCTCCATCTTCTTCCGCATTCGAGCAGGATGCACTCCGCGAAGAATCAAACGCCACTGTACATATCTGTTCCATCGGCTGCTCTTGCACATCGAAGCAGCTTTTGCCTTGCACGACGGATATGTCCTCTCTCGCGACCTTGTCTTCAACTGCAACCAACGACGATGCGAACTCTCTATCATCAAAGCTTCTCGGCGACGCGGATCTTCCTAGGCATCAAGTGGCTGGCTCGTCCTCTCTCTCTCGCTCCCTTGTCCGCATCCCGAATGATTACGAACGGCGGTGCTCCATCGAAATTGCCCTGTAAGCCTCTTTACTGGCCCATGACATAGCTACTACTCACACGGTGACTTGGCTGATAGTGCTGGACGTCGATGAAGAAGTCTGAACTCGTATCACGAAGTATAAATGTGTACAATAGTGGGATATATCACAGCTATGCAAGAAATCGTCGAAAGATAGATATGCGCTTCGTTCCGCTGAGGGAGATATCCAATGCCTGTAAACACAGGGCGGCCTGCGCTCTGATATCGGAATGGGTGAGTTGACTTCGATTCAACTCGCTCAGGGCTTGTACAATTAGAGTGTGTTGTTGGAGAGCTTCCTTCCCTCCCGACTTCGCTAGGTTAGTCAGGCATTCAGTCAAGCACAACTTGGCTTCTGGCGTTCCCATCTTGAGCCCTTTTGCCAGTTCACTCAGAAGACCCTGGGTTGACACGAATGCCGCAGCGTTCCCAACTGCATAATTTCAAGTTAGTCAGGAAACATAAATATCCCCAAACTTTCAATAACACACACCGATGCGAGTGGAGACAGCAAGTAAACAGCGTGCTGCTTCCTGTTGTACGAACGGATCTCCGCAGGACAGTTTCGACAGTGAGAGCAACAGAGCAGGTCGATGTCGTAGTTCAAGCATCCAGTGGACACATTCCGGATCCGTGACGTCTGAACAGAGTTTACCGAGGCAGCGTACGGAAATTTTCTCAGTACGCTGTTCCTGTATGAGCTCTTCGACAGCGAAGAGAAATGATTGCCTGTCATGTCTGAACGGTATACTCTGGAGCCTAACGTCCGCCCTGACACCTAGAATCTATATTATAAAGGACGATACTTTTTCCCACGAGACAAACCACTAGAGACAAACGTCAAAGACAATCGGTGATCTCGGACTTTCCTTTTTCATGTTTAACATCCATCGTCACCTCAGCAGGCTATCGAGAATTCGAGAATTTCTTGGCGGAGAAGGTTCTGGAACGAGTCTCATCCCATATATAAGATGGGAAGGGCTGCTCACCGACCAAACCGCAGACACGAGATACCTCTGCTCTCTCCCTCGCCCCTCGCACAGGTAAGTCAATAGAAGGTTGAGCGTGCGAACCTGAGACTGACTGTGGGAGTATCTCATAATGAGTTATCGTGGCCAGTTCGCGCTTTTCAGCCTTGGGGGTTAGTTTGTGTAAGCTTCTGTCCATGAGACGAGCACCAGAGTGGGCTTGAATTAATACACCAGGTGAGTGGTTTACAATGACTGCCCTCACATGCTTCACTTGGAAAGGTATCCTGAGAGCCAGTGAGGGTTATCCGGACTCTTATTGTTGCATTGGTCGGT
>BEWF01000290.1:0-11218 GCA_002583695.1 Pleurotus salmoneostramineus
GCGCGCGTGGGGCGTCCGCCCCCCCCCCACCACCCCCCGCGCCTCCCCCCGCCCCCACCACCCAAAACAACCCAACAGTCAGGCTCGACAGGCGGGGGGGGGGGGCGGGGGGGAAACGACGAAAGGAATGAGGCACGAAAAGGGTGGGGGATGTATATGGAAGAGGAGGGGCCACATAGGGTAAAAAGTATAGAGGAAGGGAAGAGAAAGGGAAGGAGGAAGAGAGGCAGGGAAAAGCCTACCTCATATGCTAAACCCGCGCACCCAAGAAAGTTTGAACCGGAAATAAGCGCCCATTGTTGAAAAAACGAAAACGCGTCGGACGCGTCGTTGCAATATGGCGGTTGGAGAGAGGAGTGTGATAGGAGGAGGGGAGGAGGGAGTATGAGAAGAGGGAGGAGGAGAAGGTGTTAGTACGCGTCGAGGAACGGAACAGAGTAGCAGAAGGAAAAGGAGCAAGGGGAAGGGGAAGGAAGAAGGACAGCGCAGGTTGCGACGTGTCTTGGACCGTCGTGGTAGGACAGAGGAAAACAAGGGAACGCGAAGGAGGGAAAGGAACAGGGAGAGAAGGAGCGAAGGAAAGGGAAAGGGAATGAAGAATGAAAGTTAAGAGGGAGACGACATACCGACTTGAACCAACGAGTAATACGTATAATACCTGAAGAACCTGTATGAGAGGAAGGAGATGATGGCGTATATTGCGGGCATGTAGAGGATTCGGATTCTACAAACACAATATCAAGTTAATACAAGGTCACGACGGGGTAGCGTATGGTAGATGGGATGAGGATGGGGAGGGAAGAGGGAGGTGGAGGAGAAGGAGAAGGGAAGGGAAGAGGGAGCAGAGGATGGGGAGAGGGAAGGGATAGGGAAGAAGGAGGAGGAGGAACGTACATCTGCCTCTGCTCCGCCGGGTTCGTATAGCTCCTACAATGTTTCCCGACTGTGAAGATCGTTATGATCACCGTCTGTGCGTACCAGGATTAGCGTATGATCAAACCACACGGAATACACAGTGAGAAACGATGATGGGTGTAGGTGGATGCGAAAGGTATGAAAGCATCATAGATGATGGGTGGTAGAAGAGGGCGTATGAACGTGGAGCAGGGTGGAGGGAAATGGTATGGGGGAAGAGAAAGAAGAGAAAAGGTGAACGCACGAGCAACGCACACCCGCCAGCTATAGCCCACCCGATCCTATGTGCCTCCCAATTGAGGTTCTCGCCATCCCAGAACTTGGATTGATCGACTTCGAGGGTGTTTTCGTGTTTGCAGACCATGGAGCGTTGGGCGCGATTGTTTCGTGTAAGTGTTCAGTGTGCGGAGGGTTCGTGTTCAGTGCGTGGGTGTGCGTGTTGTATGTGGATCGATGGGAGAGAAGGGGGAGCGGAGGAGGAAGGAGACGGAGAGGGTTGAGGAGGTGGATGGGGAGGGTGGTAGAGACGTCGAAGATGGAGGAATGTGGGAGGCGGATGGTCAACGGCCTGTGTAACGCTCGTGTGCCTATTCGCCTATTCGTCTATTGCGTGAACCGTTCACGCGTATCCTTGGCTCCTTGGCTCCTCCTCTTCCGCTTGGCAACCCGTTTTCGTGCTCCTCGAAACCGAGAAACGATGAAGTGGAGGGGGCGCCCGGACTCGCGGGGTCTGTTGGTGGTTATGACTCGGGGAGTTTGGATTCTGTCTGGGGCGGATGGTGGATTGTCGCGCGGTTATGGTACGTGGGAGGAAAGAGAACGTTGAATAAGTGAGAGTCGCAGGAAAGAGAGAGGAAGGAGGGAAGGGAGAGATGGCGGCGGTGCAGCGATGGGAGATGAGATGGACAATGCCCGCAACAGTTGTCGGTGACGGTCGAAACAATAAAAAATGATCGTCATCAAAAATTAGTAATAGGCGCGTAAGGCGTTTGTTTGGTTGGCTTGTTTGCGTTGCGGGTTGTTGCCTTTGTACGTAAATAACTTGTGTAGTTGTGATTGGGTCCTTGGTTGAGGATTGGTTGAGGATGGGGGACCGGCGGACGTGCCTTGTGCTTATGGATGAAGAAGGGGAGAAGGGAAGATATGTGTACGGTTTTCCTGGCGGCGTCGCGGTGGCGGATGGTTTGTAATAGCAATGTAATAGGGCATCCCTGGAAGGGAGGAGTTAAAAAGGGGGCTTTTCCCGTCCTAAGTACTCTATACTCTACTCACAACTCAGGCTTCGGTTTGAGTCCCAGCTGTTTCCTTTCCAGATGACCTTCATGCATCAGCTATCGCACCTCGGCCTTAACGCTCCCGTATCAAATCTCTCGAACTCATACGCCCAACTACAGAATCCGCCGCTTCCGCGCATTCGAACCGACACGCTTCCCTTGAGGAATGTTTTTCACTGCAAGGCAAGACTAGTGAGCATCAGCGTAGCATACTGCAAGCTGCATACATATAGAGTAAGTGCATCATTCATGATAAAGGACGGATACTTATCTTACTACCCTCAACGCTTCACCGTTCAACGCATCAGTCTCAACTCTTCATCTTCAACGTTTCCCTAAACGTCCAGTACGCAGCTACTTATGTATGTAATAACCGTACAATGCACTATGTGGTGGGATAAACCTGAGTCGTGAAGCCACTCTGGAAGCTCTGTGTCCGCCAAAAACCGCAAGCACGATCGAGCAAGAGAGTCGACGGTTTCAATTCCAGCCGGTTCGACAGAACAAGGTTTCTTTTTTCTTTTTTCTTTTTTCTTTTTTCTTTTTTCTTTTTTCGTGGTCATCTCAATCAATGCGTGCCCGGCGAAGGGATGGAGTAAACGGACTCTCAGTGTATTCGTCAACACCGCCGGCTCGTGCAATAGCTAATAGAGTAGTTCCCCTGTGTCAGTGACACCTTGACCAGTGTGCGTTTGGTCCGGTGTTATATAGCTTATATTGCATTATGTGCGCAGGAAACTGTAGAGTTGCTCAGACACGCGGTTCGTGAGTAGAACAGATGGGGAATGGACACTTGTAGCGAGTGGACTCTGGAGTATGTACTCTAAGTATGCGCGAGCTCACTGCGTTTGTGATCTTATTCGGCACGGCGCCGTAGCTCGGCCCCGTACTTACTTGTCCAACCATCGATGGTTTCGCGATGGTTCACCTCGTCGTGGCCAGAGTACCGGTGCACTTGCTTTCGCTTAGTCCAGAGGTAATACATGCTTCAATATTCGATTTGACGGACGATAGCAGGCACTTCGCTCGCGAAAACCGGTCGAATTTTCGACCACCGTCAACTACTCTAGACTAGACACGTAGAGTAGGCTTTCCCTCCGACTCCCGAGTCTGTCTGTATCCCAAGTCCCCGACTCGTCACGGAGCTACTCAGTCTCATCTCATCTACGGAATCCCCACTAAACTCGTCGGTATGTTGATAATCCAAAGATCACACGAAAACCAGAGGATACACTATAGAGTATAGAGTGTCTGCGACGGGTATGTCTTCGGAAATTGGAATATGGTAGGAGAAGTGATGAAGAGAGGAGAAGGAGACGTACAAAGACGTGCCCGGGTTCACGCACCGATGGTACACTCAGTAAGAGAAGATCGTAGTCAAACGCGCCGGGACGTGCATGGATGTCGTGACACCCCAATCAGTTGCGTTCACCTGTGTTATCATGTACCGCGCGCATCGACGAACTGTCGAATGGATTAGAGGGGTGAGGGAAACGACCGGGGTTTGCGGTGACGAGGACAAGCAGAGACGATACTCTAGGTATACGTCAAGCACATTGGTGACCTGATTCATCCGACTTCGAGAAGAGGTTCATAGTCTGTTCGCGCACTGACACCATTCAGCCGAATTAATCCTTACAACAAACTGGACACCACCCATGCTCACCGTCACTCCAAGTTCTCAAACCACCCAGATGATAGCACACAGCGTAATTGTCCTTTCGCCACATGCCTTGACATCCTCTCCGTAATCCACGCCTCCATCTCCACTCTCTCCTCTCTCTCCCGTCCAGGAAGATTCACGGAAACGCGAACGTCCGCGCCTTCGGTGGATTTATCCAGTACCTCCACGTCAAGAACGCGATCGAACCGAGCAGCAGGGTTGTTTAGCCTGATACTGATATCGATGCGATGGAGGGAGGACGAAGAGAGTGTTTTGAACATGTCTGAGAGGTGGGGTTTGATGAGACCGTCGCGTTCGTCGAAGAGGTCAAGGCGGAGGGTTAGTGACTGGAGGCGTGTGTTCGCGCTGAGGTTGACTTCGGGGAGATCTGCGGAGGGTATATGGTGGTAGTGTGAAAGATGTGAAGAAGGGCTGGGTGCGTTATTAGAGTACGTACCCGACGGCCACTGATAATCCAACGTAACGGATCTGAGCGCGGTACCAAACGCCTTTAGTGACGGTGTAAGTGATACCCCTCGAAGTGATTCAGTGATGATAATCGTGAGCCGCTGAACGGATAAGGAATCTTCCGGAGAACAAGCGATCCAGTTGAGTAGCTCATCAAGCGTCCGAGCACAGGGGAGATGAGATACCACTTCCCTCAGTGTGCTTGGAAACCCCAGAGGCGAAGCGTCAGACTCATCATCATTGTCCTCATCATCATTGACATCATCATCATACCAATCTTCGTCGAACTCCCCACTGATCTCATCAGTAACCTCGAGTACACAGAGGTTTGGTAAGGAGGCGATGAACGCCTTCATCGCGTGAAAGGCGGGGAAGATGTTGGTGTCGATGATGAGGGAACGGAGGGATGAGAATGTTCTGGAGATTTGGGAGAGATAGGATGCGTCGATGGTATCCGCGTGAAGGTGGAGTGAGGCGAGTGCGAGTGTGTTGCTGGGGGATGAAAATGCATCAAAGATTTGGGTGATGAACAGCGCGTTCGAGGATTCGTCTAGGGGGTTGAAGACCAGGTGTCGAATGAAGCTGATGAGTGATCCGTTTTCGTTGATCGTCCTGGCGAACGCTTGGATATTCCTAGTCGATACCTTGACAGAATGGTAGAGCGCAGCTTGGGCACTTGGCAGCCCCGATCGACATATCAGACATGCACGAAGTTTATCGGTGTATTTATAGTTGTCAGAGAGTAGGAGGAAGATGAGGGAAAGTATCTCTGGAGGTAAACCAGAGATCGTCGCGGGTTGAGTAACGGTTGACGTTGATGTGGTGGTGTCCATCTGAGTCGAAACACGTGAGCGAAAAATTGTGCCGCTGAAACTAGGGTCTTCCAGGGGTCTCGCTCCTCTGTGAGTCTTGCCGGACCCTGAAGTATACGACCAGTTTAGTGGGGATTCCGTGGATGGAAATGAGTGGCTTCTTGACATTGCGCCTCCTGAAACGGTCCGATATAGCTTCGAGACGAGTGGGGAACATAGGATACGGAGGGACAACCAACTGTTACAGTCGACGGCCCGAAGATTCGACTGCTTTCACCTGTGGTGGGGAATGAAAGGATACCATAGAGTACCTGAGCTTATCATAGGTTGGAAAAAGCCCAACTTGGGCACAAGAGACTAGATTGCGACCACCGCCTCCTGTTGTGACGCCCCTGACAGATTCTAGAGTGGACGCCTACTCTAGAGGCTGATTTCCACGTGTTCCCGGCCACGATGAACACTGTCAGTGCATCAACCGATACCTACCCCCCAGCGATCTCGAGACTTCCGCAAGAAATCCTATTCCAAGTCTTCAGATTCCTAACACACGAGGAAGACTACGACGATAACCTTCATGCATGTCAGATATGCAGATTGTGGCTCCCAGGTGCTCAGGCCGCGCTGTATCATTCCATCGTCCTATCGAAATTCAACATCCACACTTTCGCTAGGACGATTGAGTCCAGTAGATCTCTGGTCAGATTGGTCAGACGCTTGATCTTCCATGGCACAGACAAGTCTTCAATGGGGACCTCCATGGATAAAATCATCGACGCCGTACCCCAGAGTAACACCCTCTTCTCATTACACCTCCATGCGAACACCCTCCTCAGCCCAGTGTATCATGGCAGAATCAAAACGTTTCCATCCCTTCGCTCGCTCAGCATCGATACCAACATCTTTCCCAGCTTCCACGCGATAAAGGTGTTTATCACTTCGTTACCCCACCTCCGTGTACTCAAAGTGAACGATGAAGTCGGTTGGGATTTCTCAGAGGGCTGGTATGACGAGTCGGGCTTTGACTTTAAGACTGAGTCTCTGGGATTTCCAACGACGCTCGAGGAGGTGACGTCGAACCTCCCCGGTTCGCGGACGGTTGACGCGTTTCTCAACTGGATCGCTTCGTGTCCGGATGCATCCTTATCTGTCCGGCGATTCTCATTCATGGTGACTGGTAGACTCCATGACTTATCACTTACACCATCTCTGAAGGCGTTTGGCTTGGAGCTGAAGTCCCTAACGTTGGATTACCAGTTGCCATCTGGTACGCACGCACCAAAGTCTAACTCACACAGATCTATCACTTACCTCACCTACCATCATATACTCTACATAGATCTCCCCATAGTCGACCTCCGCGCAAACGAAAGCCTTCGCTCATTGACGCTCCGACTCGATCTCTTTAATGAAGGGGAAGGGTATATAAAGCTTCACATCTCTCAAGTGCTTGGAACACTCCCCCCGTCCTCCCTTCAAACAATCAATCTCGCCATTAGACTGCACAGCCGTTCCGCTCGACTCAGTCACATCCTTGACGTGGAATTACTGGATAATTTGACAGGAAGCGCGGACGTCTATATTTCCGTGAGTCTTCCAGGACGCGGAAGAGATGAGATGATGGAGATGGAGGGATGGATCGCGGAGAGGATGCCAAGGCATGTTGCGCAAGGAAGACTCCGATGTGTTGTATCATCGGTCTGGAATGTGTAGTGTAGTGATGGGGATGATCAATAAGAAAATGCTGCTGACCGCGCGCTCATACCAAAGAAGGCACGACGGACTTGAACCCGCGGACTTGCATGTTGCTCTTTGGAGGCTTCGGAGCTGTGATAGAGTTGACAATCTGGAGTTGGGAGACTTGAAATGTGTCTGTCCGTACCAAGAAGGTGCGAGTTTGAACGAAGTCGCTTAGAAACTAGACGAAGTAAATGAGACTTCGACGCCCCCTGTTTTGGCGCTCCTGATAGACCCTAGAATGGAGATGGCAGTTTTCAATCAGTTTTACACGTGTTCTCGACAAGTTCCTGACAACGATGAACACCGTCAATACTGCAAACGATGAACACCTCTCAGCGATCTCGAGACTTCCTCCAGAGATCTTCTTTCAAGTCTTCCTCTTCTTGTCACACAAGTCCCATTACGAGGATAAGCTCCGCGCGTGTCAAATATGCAGATCGTGGCTTCCTGGTGCTCGAGCCGCACTGTACCGATCCGTCATCATTTCCACCACAAATATCACGGCGTTCGCAAGGACCATCAAAGAGAACGGATCTCTTGTCTGTTTGATCAGACATCTAACTTTCCAGCGCACAAACGAGGCATCAAAGGGAATCTATATAAGCGAAATCCTCCACACGGTATCTCATAACGACACACTGTTCTCCCTTCGACTTCACGCGAATACCCTCATCGACCCAAGGTATCATACCGAGACGATAAGATCACTTCCATCCCTGCGACATCTAAGCCTTGATACCAACATCTTCCCGAGCTTGTACGCGATGAAGTCATTCATTGCTTCATTCCCGCAACTACAAGGGCTCGAAGTGAACGACGAATTCGGTGGAGATTTCTCAGACGAGTGGTATGATGAATCTGCTTTGGATACACCGGTAGAACTTCCAATTACCCTTCGCAGTCTGGGGTATCATCTCCCCGGTTACGACACACTTGACGCGTTTTTGCGGTGGATCCCTTGTCAGGCAGAATCTTCCGCGAGCGTGCAGCGGTTCTTGCTCACGATCAACCGCGCAAACGATGGAGCAGCGGTGACCCCGCTACTGAGGGCGTTTGGTCCTGGGCTTGAGTATCTGTCGCTGGACTATCGTTGGCCATCCTGTACGTTCACTCGACCATTAAACTCACAATGTATTGGGCAGAGAATACTCACACTCGTCCCATCCAACCAGATATTCCAACGATCGACCTCGATGCGAATACGAACCTCCGTTCACTGGCACTCCAGATGGAACTCTTCGACGAATACGCCAATCTTATGAAAACCCACTTGTCGCACATGTTCGACACACTTTCTTCGTCCTCCCTCGAGGTTATCGACCTCACCATCAAGCTGAACAGCCCTTCCGTCAGCCTCGACCAAGTCATAGATTTGGAGGCGCTGGATAAGGCAGCTACGAGCGCAGGTGTCAACATCTTCGTATCTCTTCCGGGACGGGATGCGGAGGAGACAATGGCGCTGGAAGACTGGGTTCCAGATCAGATGCCGAGGCATGTTTCCCAAAGCAGATTACAGTGTACTGTTTCGAGAGCTTGGGATACGGAATGATTGATGTTGACCGGTTTGCTCGTAGCTGTTTAACTGTTCCTCAGACATGCGCATGTCAGCAATATATTCTTGGGAGCGTCCATGCCTACCCAAGTCCGCCAGCAACGTAATGGGCACGGCCATACTGCTTTCCTCGGATGATGTCTTTGTTTAAGCTCAGAGTCCTCAGAGTCGAGCGATTCAGGATAGGAACACGTCCATTAGAGTATAGTATATACCTGCTTGTAGCTTGTACTCTACTTAACACACCGGGTGAGGGGGGATCTGAGCCGTGAAACACACCAAAATCAGATGGAAGCTCTAGCAGCGAAGAAAATGAGGAGGAAAGTCATAAAGACGGGAGTTTCACTTACGATTGCATCGTCGTTGGCGTTGGCCTCTACAAGTCCAAGCAACGGTGACGGTAGACCATGGATACCGTAGTACTCGAGCTCGAAAAGCAGGAGAATCTCATGTGGCTTGGCTGACGGTTAACTGATAATTTTGCAGCCTACCATCGCGCCGTCAGTCTCACCGACGCTCTCCCGAGGTGAAATGGGCTTACCACACGAGCTCAAAGCTCGGACGACGAAGGGCTGAAAAAGACGTTGGCATTCTAAGAAGTACACGCGGCTTTTCGGGGCGACAACCGTCTCTCTTTGATTGGGACTTGAAGCTTGACCGCGTACAGAAAGGAAGGAAAACGAGAAGCCGAACCGTAAATACGACCATGATGCTGCTGTCAATACTTATACGTAGAACATGGTTTTCGAACGATGATACTCACCGAAGCAACACCAAGTATGAACGGAAAGCGGATGTACTGTCTGATCATCACTAGCCGCGCAGATTCCTTGGTGAAAGGAGACACCACAGGCTGAGAGATTGACTGCGAGATCGGCGAGAGACTCATCACGGTGGAGAGCGTCATGAACGTCCCTAATCTTTGGGACGTCCTGCAGTGAGTTCGCAGTGGACTCGAGGTATTGCATTGGAAATGACAGGTGCGCAACGATTTTTTGGACCGTTTCACTTCGTGACGGAGGCACGGTGACAGTAGTTGCCAACGGAGTGACGAGCGTGGGCTTCTACAGAGTAAACGGCCGGGGTGGACACAGACACAGTCTAACATATTGAGCCGCCGTCAAAACATTGATTTAGATGAACACGAGGAAAAGAAATAACACCGCTTACAGGCAGAGCAGAGGGAGTCGCACCACTGTTTGACGTGGTACTTACATCCATTTCAAGTCCATAGCCTGAAAAATTGTAGGTCGAACTTGAGTTTGAGAGGTGACCTGCGACTATGTTGGAAAGTAGAGTGTGTGGGGCCGGACTTGGCTCGTTTATAGAGTACTCTACCACAGTTCCGAGGCCCAGGTGTCTACCTGTGTGTTCGGGGAGCGTGACCTTGATGGCTTCGTAGGACAGCGTCGTAGGTTCCAACTTCTAGATAACGAGATAAACTGAAAAGGCACCTTTCGGTTTAAGTGGAAACGCTGGGTCAATAGAAAGGGAAACGGACAGGAAGCAACGACGCACGTGTTCGTCCATGGATAGATATAAACCGACTAAGATTCATGGGGAGCTACGTGCGGAGAGGAGGGCGGTTTCGCAGAGAGGGTTGAACTGAAGTAGACGTGCAATCTCGCATTTGCACAACTTGAAAGTTAGACGGCTATAACAACCAGGATGTGAAACGAAGTCCAATCCATGAGAATCTAACTTCTTTGATACAGGACAAGCAGTGGTTAGCCCCGTCCTCGTCGAGTATATAGTGGTGGAGGCGCACATACGATTCCCACCAATCGGTCGAATCCAGAAGAAACGACAGCGTGGACGATGAGACTAGAAAGGGAGAAATACTCAGGATACGTCCGTGTTGCAAAACGCCTGATTCAAGACACGGGTTAGGTGAGATAGGCTGCGCAGCGGAGGATTGGAGGAGCGAGCTAAGATGCGAAGAAACCGTGAGTCTAGAGGTGGTTAGGTGCGAAGTAGTAGCACGGTAAAAGGGAGAAGGATAGGGACGAACCGTGGATTCAGAGCCAGGCCTTATTTCACTAGAAAAAGAACTGGGATACCCAGACATAGATCAGCTATCACGAAAGCGCGCTTCAAGTCAGGAAATACTCAACTTTCGAAGACGCGAACATACAGGGCCTACCCATTCATTGCGTAAGCCTTCGACGGTCCTGCACTGGTACTCCAACCAATGTTCGCAAATGCACAAGCGTAGAGTTGCCAAACCAACGGGGACCATCCGAGTGCGACCTAAGAAGGGTTTAGTGAGCTAAATCAGCCGAAAGAGATAAGTAGGGAAATGCTCGCAATCTCCTTATTCCCCTCGACTATCCGCGGCTTCAACGCGAGGTAGTAGAGTGACGCGCCAGTATTGTGGAGGGTCCACTGCCGGTCAGCGGCCCCAACGGCAAAGCAACAGTATGATGGACCAAACCGTCCAAGGTGGAAACATTGAACTTCTGGGGCTGGCTCAAGGCTAGCTTGGGTTCCTCGTTTTGAGCATCTCATTGCCGTTCGTATCCAGTGCGTCATCGATGTAGTGTTTGTTTGATAATCCTCCGCGGAAGGGTGAAGATTGGTCGGAGTGATGGGGCGTGAGGAGTCCATGGTCGTCGGTGGTGGGTAAGCCCTATGGAAACAAGCGAAGATGCGCAGGCTCGCGTCGGGAATCTGGTTCAAAGATCGGCACGTTGGTACTCTTTGCGTATCTTGAGAAGGACAAGAGAACTCTGCGAGTCGTGTTGACTCCTTGGACGTGACCGTGCGCCAACATGTAGCACCTTAGGCTGCCGGGTTT